>VNJS01012443.1:0-69046 GCA_008042575.1 Drosophila watanabei | reverse complement strand
CAATTTCCATGCATGAGGCCCAATCGCCATCTCGCTCGCACTGAAAGCACCGTTAATCGGAGTCTGCCGGGTTCGTTTTATTTTATTATTTCCCTTATTTTCCTAGCATTTGTTCACTTATGTTAAACACATGTTAATGGAAACTCTGTTTCAAATAGCAGAAGGTGAAGAGGAAGATGAAGGGTTGTGGGAAAATATGTTGATATCCGTTTTTAGTGTTACCAGGTGGTTGAATAACAAGTTTGAATAAGGATTTATGATTTGGAAAACAAATATTAAATGTTCTATTTTTGTTTTTATTTTTAATAATAAATACTCAATACAAGTTTTCCTTGGGATCTATCCTATTTCCTCTATTTGCAAATAAGTGCATTAGTGACTAGGCGGTTTAGCTTCCAAGGTAGTTTAAATAGAAGGGAGAACTAATTGAATAAAATTTAATCGATATCAAGTTTGTCGTCTCCTAGTTTTTATTTACAATGTATTCATATTAAGGATAACACTGTCTTTCAATGAGGTATTTAATATTGAAGAAGGACAAGCCCTATGTTCTTGACTTCCGCTTTGAACTGTGTAATTTTATCTGTGATTACTGACGGAATTGACTTTTCCCGGCCTTCTGGCAGACACATGCCGATTAACGAGAAATGGCAAAGAAGCGTAAGAAAAAACGCGATTTCTCAAATTGCATTGGCCGCGACATTGAACTCGGCCAGAAGCTGCAAACCTGGCAGTTGAAAAAAAAAAAAAAAAAAAAAATTTGCGAAGAGTGAAAAAGAGAAGAGACATCTTCAGTTGGCAAGCGCAATGTAAACGCACGTGCTATTTTTCAATGTCGTAGATAATTCAATTCAATTCATTATTGCACGCCCACCCACTCAACGCCCCTTCAAGGTGGAATCGAGGAAGAAGGAATCGAGCGGAAATTACGCAAATATGAGGGCACCGAATAGAAGAGGAGGTAATGGGTGGTACCACCTGGCCGGGTGAAGGAGACCTAGTTGGGTTCGGGGTCACTTTTACTCGGTATGAACGTGCCAAAAGGTTGAGCTATGCAGGAAGAGAGCACTAGAAAGCAAATTACCGACAATTTTACAGGCACACACAACCAATCGCCTGAAAAACAGCTGTGACCAGAATAATAGCCTAGACGGTGTATGTTGTTGTCTTTTGCTGTTTTTTAATGCAATTTTAAATTAACATCTTCATAAAGCATACAAAAAGGTTAATATTCTGTAATAAAGTTTTAATCGCCAAGTGAAACTTGTCAGATTATTTGTTAATTTTAGTAGGTTGTCTTTCTTAATATAGGGCTTTATATGATAATTTAGATATTTATTGAATTTGTATTATTTATTACTTTTTGTTTGCTTTAGCTTTTTTTTCCTTCAAACGGTTTTAGTAAAAACATAAATAACGGGAAAATTTTGGTTATTTTCCCAGCCGAAACTGTATTTAGATAGGTCGCTTTATGCTCGTTCGTCGTTGGTCGTTTTATGCTGTTTTATGCATAGATAGTGGTTTGGCATCTGACCTCTGTGGAGCCCATTTGCATAGCTTTTAGCTTTTGCACGTGTCCGAACTGGGAGGCTAAACTAATTAAAGCCTCCACCACAAACAGGATCTGCGGGGCGACGGGCAACGTTGCACATTCAATGTTAATCTAACATGCAAAGGTCAATCGGCCATTGAGGCGCCCCCATACAGACACATACATAGATACTTGTTCGGACACACAGATACAATACACTACTCTCATTGTGCACTTTTCAGTTAGAGGCTGTGCCGTTGATAGACTGCGTCGTCAATGGAACTGTTGCCGTTGTTGTTTCTGCCGTCTGAGTGACGTGCAAGCCCAGCCCCAAACCTGCCTGCACAGTGGTGTAAATATTGGTGCCACCCAACACCCCATTCACACTTTTTGAAATGCGTATAACGCTTTTATTTGCTTGCTTTTTAGCAAACTATTTCTGCAAATTACTTTATGAAATACACGATTTAACACATTTTAGGATAATTTCATTAGAAAATCTATTATAATTGGCTTTACAGTATAATTAACTTTATAACGTTAGTAATTATTAAATGTATTTTAATGTTGTTATCATTTGTTAGTTTTATATATTAGCATTGAATATACTAGTTCCACAACCATTTCAGAAAATTATTAATTAATTATGACAATTACTATGTAATTTTTCCACTGTGCAAGATGCAGTGGCGCTTGCTTCTCTCTACCTCTCCTGGATAGGCGCTGCGGTTGCGGTCCTTCTCTTCTCTTTCCTTTCCGTCCTTTATCCATGCCATTCTGCAGTCGACCGCCCTCCTTTCTCCTTTCTTCTGTCTCACACTTGCCACTCGTTCATTTTGACTCGCTATTGTCTGACGTCGCTGCTAATCAAGGCGCGCTTATCTAGCCAACTTGCTAAGTGAGTATGTGTGTGTTCGTTCTCGAGTGGCTTGTCTGTGTGCAAGGCTTTTCCTCTCTCTCTCTCTCGCCTTATCAGTGCTGATAGGTCAGTTGGATTGTGTGTGTGTGTTCATTTATGTTATGCGAATCAAAATGCTGCGGTTGTAGTTGCTGTTGATTTTGCACTCCATGTATGTAAATCGCTACGCCTTTCAAAACGTCAAAATGCCATTGAAAATGGATATTGACATGTTACGTTATGTACGATTACGTTACGTTGTTGAATTGTGGCAGCAATTTGATTACGATTACAAGTGCGCTTGCCTTCAATAGAAGCAACAAGCAAAACGCGTTGTTAGCATTTTAAAATTAAAATTGATTTATAAACATTATAAAATCAAATACACTGCCTTGGAAATGAGAGTTTTGATAGCTAGACAGCTAATTATGTTTTAAATAATTAATGGGGCTAGTTTAAATTTGTTTAAAAAATTTGTTAACGGTTTAAATTGATTTTATAATTATATTGAAATCTGAAACTAGTTTAATTTGTATATAAAAAAAGTTTGTTCAGATTTTGTTTCTTTTACCCAACAACAAAAACTCGAACATAACTATACTAATATACAACACAAGTCTTGTAATTCGATAGATTTATTTCATATCCATTCAAATTTATCAATAAGGGTATTCTTTCTTCTGTTATACGGGCTAATTTTTGTTCGTTTTTTCAATTGATTTGCATAATTGAAATTCAATTGCTTGTGCTGGCAATTATAATGAAATTGTTTGTTTCTATAAATAGCAGTTACAGCAACAACAAATCAATTGCGAGCCATTGAGAGAGAGAGAGAGAAAAAAAAAAGAGGGGGATAAAAGGGGCACCAGAGGCGAAAACAAGTGCTGCATAACGTCACACAAATCTCCAGCTGATAAGCGAAGCGCTCACATTGATATACACACACACAGGCGTCACATAAAGATTTCCTTTATCAAATAGGTTTGCCTTTATTTTTATTTTTTTCTCTTTTTCGGTCTTTTTGCTTATGTAATTTCCGAAAAATTATTGGTGATTATTTTGCGGGTTTTTCTGGGGCTTCTTTAATGAGCTGTTCTGTTTTCCCCCGGGAACTTAATTGAATTTTGCCAGTTAGTCACCGTTTTTCACCTGTGCTACCAATCAATACTATATTAAATTATGTGAATTTCTTTTGCGGTTTCTACTTCACTTCTTATTCATATGTATATGTAGTTTTTTAGGGCTGTCAGATATGTATGAAAATACACCAAAATTAAGACCTCAATGAAAATGTAATGTAAAGAAAATTCATCAATTGATTGGTTTTAATAATCACATTAAGTAAATTAAATATTACACGAAAATATGTCACTAAAGAAATGCATCGATATTTTTCAATTTGATAAAATGCATATATGGGGTTGACAACCCTGGCTAATGTTGTGATATTGCGGCTTTGACAAATTCTAATTGGGATTTTCCGCTGTTTGCGGTTTCTGCTGTTGTCGTCATCAGCGCAGGTTCTCTCTTTTGCTCTCTCTATTCTCTAGCCCCCATTCCGTCCCTCCCCTTGGCATCACTCTCGTCGTTATTCTTTGAGTCGGATTTGTGTTCAATTTACACTTGATTTATTTATGAGCCACACACACACGGAAATATAGATACAGGTGCAGATAAGACTGTGTTTGCCGGAGTATGTGTATGTGAGTGTGTGCATATTTATATTTTTAGCGCCTGGCTTATTTTTAATTATCGATTTTGTTTTTTTCTTTGCCCAAAACACGTAGCACGTAAAATAAAAAAAAAAACTCAAAATATGTTTGGGCTTTCTTTCTTTGTTTTAGCATTTCACTTTCATCGAAACGGGTTTCTTCTTGGCGCTCTTTTTTTTTTGTTAACTTGTTGTTTTTATAAATTAGCATTAAGTTTGGCAAAAAGTGTTAATTGAATTTGTTTTTTACGAAAGTTAGGTAAGGTGTTATTACCGGTGGTTTAAGTAACATCCTGTCTGTGTAACATAATATTATGGGACGTGTTTGATAAAGGTATTTAAATGGATTTAACTTAATATAATTATAATCTCAGGAGAATCCCATATTGGAAATTAATACTGTTTTACTTGAGTATAAACTCAAGAGTCTAAGCTTTTAAGCTCCGCTTATTATGTTCAGGAGACTGTCCCAGCTGCTGCTTTATCCAGCCGAGAGCCATTTTCTCACATTAAACTCATGAAATAAAGAAAAACAAAAAATGAAGAACAACCCGAAGCGACAACTTGGGGAACCCGTTTCCGTACCAGGCCACAGGCTGTAGAAAGCAAAGAGAAGAACGACCCAAAAAAAATAAAAATAAGAAGAAAAACATTACGGAGACACACCAGCAAAGAAGTAAAAACTGTTTAAAATGGGGAGCCGCCAGATATGTACCTCAGAAGTGGGGACAAACGATCGATCTCTGGACATTCAGGCGTTTATACGTTAATACCCGTCCGTGTGTATACATGCATGTGGTGTGGCTGTGAGAGTATGAACCAGTTTTACCCGCAGGATATTAAGCCATAAAGCAGTCAAAGCAATAACGAGAAAGACATGAAAAATAGAAATGTCGAGTCAATGGATACCCTATCAAGTGTCTGTCTGCCAGATATACCTGTCTCATTGATACATGATGAATGCAAGTTGTTCCACTTTAGATTTGTTTAAATCTTAAAATATAGATAATAATATTGATCAAGAAACACGTTAATTTACACCATTTGAAATTATGCTTAAAAACTACCTATTACTTTATTTACTTTATATATTTCTTCTCTGTTTCTGAGTTCCTTGCCCAATCGCATATAAAATTCAGGGCCAACTTATGTCTCAACTTTAACTGAAAAGGTTTAATAAACTTTTTGCCTAATTATTTTGAGAGATAGCCTTACAGGGCGTCTTTTTAGGGTATCTGCGGCAATTGAATTCGACTCCTTGGGTCTAGTGGCTCTGTTAAGTGGTCAACATAAAAACAAAGGGGGAATGTGGGGAGGAGGGCATAGAGGAACTTGTAATCGAAGTCGAACTCGAACTCGAACTTGTTTCTGCCTCATTTCTCGCCTTCTCTCTCTCTCTGCCTCCCTGCCCACAGCAATTTACTCTTTAATTGTTATCGGCGGTTTTTGCTCTGTGCTATTTTTTTTTTTTAACAGCCGCGCTTAACGGTACAATTATCGGTTGTATTGTATGAGTGTGTGTGTGTGCGAGTGTGCCTGGCCAAGAAGCTTGTGGGCAGATAAGATTTTCCGACTCCCGTTCGCAGCTGGCAGACTGATATTAGATGAAAGTACGAGTTCGAGCACGAGTGGGAATAACCAATAATTTCCTGTTAATGGTCTGGGCGGTTACCTCCCGGGATTCCCATCTTAGGCTTCTCCTTTCCATCTCAGATAACCCATACAAAACTGCATTTGCAACAATCTAATGCTTTAATTCGAGGTATTGATCACTGATTCGTAGCATTATCATAAAGATCCGCTGAGGGGTAAGCTTTAAGTTTGTCTAACAACATACAGCTGCAGCTGCGTTAACTGCAGTTTATAATGTCAAATACAACACAATTTCAAAGAATCTTGCCAACATTTAAATGGTAAATAATAAGAAGAAATTTTATGTTAATCTTTGTATAAGGGATCAAATATTTTAAATACCATTTTGTTTCAAATAATTACCAAATCTGTGCCGAGTTAATTATAAAGCAACTGATTCCACTCAATATTTAAAAAAGTTAGAAATCCCTTAGACTGTACCTTGTCCAAGTTGATAGGTTATCATTATTTTCGTTTACATTGTATAATTTTTATCTCTTTACTGGACTTATTCCCGTTCCCTTTATGGTGTCTGACGCATTTGCGTTACATTATCTTCAAACCCAGAAGGGGGAGAAACGCAGAGAAGTCATAACTTAACCCTTAACCTAATTAAGCAACGATTAAGGGCTATAATTCCGAATGCCAGCAAATGACATTGAAATAAGTTTTGCAACTGCGAAAAGCATGGGAAAATTAAAGATCTTGCACAGTGGCCACACCCATCACGAACTGCAACAAAGCAAAACCTTTTGTCTTAATCAAACATATTTCCCTTGTCTGGCCATGAGTCACTCCACTCGAAGCTCGAAGCACTCCGCTTTGCTCTCGACTCTCGACTCTCGACTCCCGGCTCTCGAGTCGGACTCCCCGCGAATGGTTACGCCTGGGCGAGCTGTGTCGACATGTGGCGGCCATAACCACCAGCCAGTTAGCCTAGCCCGTTCTCTATCCCATAGCTTTTGTAAACAAAAAAAAAAGTCACCTGGCCTACGAATCGATTCTTTGTTGTATTGCCCACTTGAAAATGCAAAGAGTTTCTGTGTCATTGTCCTGGTCTTTGCTTTTTATAACTATTTTCCAGGCTATTTATAACTACATGTTTATTATCGGGTGCAAACACGCCATGACAGTTTCTATTTCGGCCGGGTTTTTGAACTTCAATTTGACTTTAGTTTGCTTATAGCTCGCTCAATCCAGTTTGCTTGAGACTTTTCATCAGTCTCCCAAAATTAAATGTTGCGCAAATATTTATCCCTACAAAAAAATATTAAGGATGATGAGTACGTATTCGTAGGTTACTGAAGGAACAATTTCAGCCAAAAGGTAGAGACCAAAATTTAAACAAGAAAGAGCTATCGCAATTTGTTTTTACAATTTTTATTTTGTTTGACGTTTAAAGCTGGGATTACTTGAATTACATTCTTTTTTTTTTGTTTACTGGAGTTCAAGTTGTCCCTTATTCCGCAGAACCATTCCAGAACCCTCATCTACCTACTTTATGGACATTAACTAGTTACCAACTAATCGATTTCCGTTCTCCTTTTTTTACCCATTGCAGTGGCGGTGGCCCCCAAACGACAACTGCCGGTCCATCCGCTGGTAATGTGGCTAATGCCACCACAGCCCTAGCCGCTGGTAAGAGCTCAAGCAATAACATGTATTCCACCCGCCAATCTGTAAGCACCACAACCGGTGTACTTATGGTCGGACCAAATTTTCGTGTCGGTAAAAAAATTGGCTGTGGTAACTTTGGCGAATTGCGTTTAGGTAAGTAACAAGCAACCAAACTAACTACAAATAATAACATCTAAAGTATAAGGCGTAAAAGTATACAATAATCGATAATTCAACTTCCATGTTGTCATTTTCATCGGTGTTTTAAAATATTTAGAACAGGAGTATCTATTGTTACATTAGAATTTTCTGTAGACGTTAATTATGGTCATTCATTTAGGAAGGAAATCATTATTTAATTAAAAGGTTTTCATGTTTCTTTTTGAATTAAACCTTTAAAATATAAATAAATAAAGATTTTTAATTTCTCAGAGACCTGTTCAATCTGTTCAAATAACTGTGAATAAATGGTAAATTATGTTAACAATTCAAAGCCAGACTGGGTAAAGCCCTGCCGCAGCCCTGTTTCTTTATTCCTTTTCATATTTTCGCCTGTTGGCATGCAAATAATGTCGTGTTGGGCCTTTCGGCCTTCCCTTTTCTTTATTTACTTTTTTTTTTCGGGTAGCCATTCTGGTTGGCCACTTCCTTTCGGCGGGCATTCCTTTCCAGGTCTGTTAGCCACAATGGGAACTGTGCCTCTCCTGCTCGGCCTCCTCTGTCGCCCCTCGAGTTCCTTTCATTTATTTTTGTATTTTTACTTACGAGAGTGCACAATACAACAAAATGCCATACCATTCCGCCATCTGTTTTCTTGGCGGCGTCGTCGTTGTCGTCACTTTTGCTTTGTTTGCTAAATGCGCTTTTATAAAGTTGTTTCATACCGGCCCCGCCCCCTTCCGACCGCTGTTGTTGTTGTTGTTTTTTTTTTTTTCATTCATACATATATTATTTTTTTTGGGGCCTGCCACTTCCTTTTGTGCATTTGTTGTCACATTGCCAACAGGTTGCAGTACTGAGTAGCTAATTTTGAGGGAGCTCTGGCAGTGCAGCTCAAACTATACACTAAAAAAAATAGCTTAAAAAGAATTGAAAAGTATATTGTTTTTAATAAAATAATTTAAATGTAAAATTATTTGTAATATTTGAACTTCCCTAAATATTAATACTACAAATTATTCGTTTATTTGAAAACTACATTTTTCGAATTTTATTACTTGTATTTTTATTAGAAAACAAAGACTTTAAAATTTCAAATTTTTAATTCGTTAACTAAATTTATAGAAACCTTTGACAATTTTTTTAAATTCTGTTTAGTTTATTGCCTAAATCAAGTTTTTTTTAACTTTACTTATTTTTGAGCTTGAACTCGTGCTCTCTCTTGTCACAGTTTATCTCTTTTTCTCTCTCGACCTGGCTAAGCCGTGGTTTTTCTTTGTTCCACCTCAATATCTCGATATTTATTCTCTCTGTCTCTCTCTCTCTCTCTATTTGTTTTTATTTATTTCTGGCTTTGTTTGTATTTATTTCGTATGGTTTTAATGATGATTCATTCAACCAACGTGTTGATATAAATAAAAAGTCACTGATTTTGAATTTTTTGATTTATTTTATTTTTTTACCCATAAAGATAATGCTATTTCCTTCTTAATAGTGATAGCGAAAATTTGGCACTCGAATTTGTAATTGTGACGTAGTAATATCAGTATTCCTTTTTTGCTTATGATATCATTTTTATTAATTGTGGTCTATAAATACAACTGGTCAAGTATGTGTTTGTTGATTCTTTGCTTTTGTTATTAAATCCGATTAATGCTGACGTTTAGATAAAAGCAAACTTTTTTCGCTTTCTTGAAATGCAATCAAAATGACATAATTTTTGGGTTTTTACCAGGCCCATTTCTTCTATGCTTTTCCACTTTTAAAAGAAGGAATTTATTTAAGAGAGAGAGAGAGAATAGGTTGGGAAACCAGAACATTGACCAACCTAAATACTTTTATACGCCTTTTTTCTTCGCTCAGTTTTATGGGCGCTTTGCGTGGGCGTTTCTCGTTTAATTTTGGGAATTTTTGTTTTATTTTTGCTTAACGCGGCGCAGCACGCCCTTTAAAAAGTTTTGTTATTTCTCACCCCTCAGTTTAGTTGAGTTTCTTTGAGCTGCTTTGTTGTTTACAGCGGAACTTGTTGGCTAAGACTCTTTTGAGGTTTCCCCTTGTTCATTTGCGGTATATTTACTGTGATTTATATTGCATATTGCGTTAGGTCACGGTATTGTTAGTGATTTGGTCATCGTTCTTAGAACTGTCTGGGGTGTCCTTTGTTTCTTTCTGATCAATATTCTGAACTGGGTTTCAATGATTACATTCTAGGAAGAATAGCTAGTTGCTGCTGATTCTTGTTATAGAACAATTTTAAAGAATTTGTTGCTGCTCGACTTTAAATGGCATTTGCTGCCGGCATTTTAAATGGAAATTTCTAATGGTTTCCGACTGCCCAGCAATTAAACAAGACCCGGCATACTGCACAATTTTGCATGTGTAGACTAAAAATGTGAAGAGCGAGTAATTATTGTTAATTTGGCAGTTTTCGTTTAGTTTCTTGCTTTTGCAGCAGCATCGTAAGAAAACGCTTTCAAAGAGGGCAATTAAGGGGCGTGGCTGCAAAGGGCGTTGCTTGCGGTCTTTCTGCATGTAATCAAAGTCATGCGGTGTCTGTGCCCCGGTGTGCGTGTGTCTGTTGTGCTTGTGATGACTCTATCAGCGCTCTAATGTTGTTGTGTCTGTTGATAAGCAACGTCTGTATCATAAAACCACCCACCCGACCCACACACAGACACAATCACAATCACACCGAACAGTCTGTGGGTGAGTTCGCTCACCGCCGCCTCTCCCATGACATAATTTCGCACATGAGCGAACCGCTCATCGCTGTCACATTCCCTCGACTTCTGCCTGCTGCGTCTTCGTCTGCTGCGTCGTCACATCAAAAATGCAATTCTCAAATTATGTACAACCTTGTTCTCAATTCCACTTCCGAATAATTTGCCCAAGTTTCAGGCTTTTAATCGAGTTTAGGTATGAATATTAAGAAGATAACTTGAAATAAATAACGTGTTATAAATTATTTAAGTATAAAATTGTCTAAATTTCATAGAAAAGCTATGTAATTAAAGTGTACTTTGTTTGCGTTGAAAAGTATCCTCTAAGTTGAGTTAAATCTTTTTATTTTTTAATTTATTCAAATTTAAAGAAAGCCACATAAATTATTCATTAAAATTTTCATTCAAAATATTTGTTTAAATAAAATGGCAAATGAATGGAAGGAGAAGTTGAGAGCAAGTGGCGTGTGTTTTTGGCCAAGTTCTCACCCACTTTCTTCTTATTCCCATTTGGCTAGGTCGTCGCATGTGTTGCTTTGGTGGTGGAGGTGGGCGTGCTGGGCGTGGCACTGGCGAGAACAGTAGTGCGGCAGGTAAAGGCGTCGAATGCATGCAAATCGCGATAATATTGAGCATGAAAACACCTGTGCGTGCCAGTGTCTGTCTCTCCTCCTCTTAATGGACGTTTATTTTGACATTGCTGATTAAATTTGGATTGAATTTGAATTGTTTTCTATTCAAGTTGATCGCCGTTGCTAATCTGTATTTTTCTCTTTCTATTTTTCAGGCAAAAATCTTTACAACAATGAACATGTAGCAATAAAAATGGAGCCTATGAAGTCGAAGGCTCCGCAACTACACTTAGAGTATAGGTTTTATAAACTATTAGGATCACATGGTATGTAAAAAATCGATTTATATCAAACTATAAAACCCCTCTCTCTATAATCCAACCCTTAACTTTTTCAACCCTGTCGTCCCCTCGTAACACTAACTGATTATTCACTTACAATTACTAATCAAAGACCCCCAAATTGATCTGATTAAGTTCAGACTGTGCGAGGAGAATCCTTTCTCTGAATCTATTCTCTGTTCCATTCACTCTCTCTCTCTCTCTATTTAGCCCCAAACCTAATTTCGTACTAACCAAAAACCTACTTAAAAGTAAAAAGTTTTGCACCGTTACCACCACTTGATTAGTTCCATAAACGAATGTATTTATTATTTTCCAACAACACTTTTTGGTACCTCGGCGGTATTCAACGCACTACGAGGAATGAATACGACGAAAAGAAAAACATGAATAGATTTTCTCAAGCATATTTTCGGAGGTCTGTCGGTGCGTGAAGTGAAATTTGAAAAAATATAAGGATAAATGAAAACAAATAAACTGTATGAACACCACTTCTTGTATATTGTTCGTCTGCAGTGGAGCGGCTGTTATACTGTTATACTTGCCAATGTAAAAAACAGCTCGAATATCACTTTACCGCTAAATCTCTAATCCTTTTTCTATATATATATATATATATTTGTATATATATATATAAACCGATTTCTGAATTATTCCTACCCTTACAACTTTTGATTAAATATTTTTTTGTTTATTTTTTTTTTTTCAATAATATTTTTTAGTATATCTTTCTTTTTGCCTTTTCTTATTTGTTGGTTTTATAAATATATTGCTCTCTGTTCCTCCATATTTCATCAACTGCTACAACAACGAAACCTACAACACCAAATACAAAAAACTACAAATATTTGCAATGCAATTTTTAAAAACACAAAACCGTTTAAATGAAATTAAAACCCAAATTCGATCATCATGCGTTGCTATCTATCTATTTACATACATGTATACCTATATATATATGTATCTTCCCGTGCCTGCTGCAATCAACCACAACAACCAACCAAATCCGAAAACCGAAAACCGAAAACCAACTTTTGAAACTGAACTGTATCGAACCGACAAACCTACAATCAACCGATCAACCGTTGCATAATGCATTGTGATGACATGTCGCCTATAATAATGATCCAAACCCTCACTCACCAATCCCCACCATTGGACCCGCAATCGGCATCGAAATCGGAATTGGAAATGCGCCATCGAAATCAATATCATTATTATCGAAATGCAGCCGATAACGCCCCAGATGGCATACCACGCATTTATCATTTGGGCACTTGCGGTGGCCGTTATAATGCCATGGTTTTAGAGTTATTGGGATTATCATTAGAAGATCTCTTCAATATTTGCGCCCGTAAATTTTCACTTAAGACTGTATTGATGATAGCGAAACAACTTGTAAGTGTGGCATCCTCTCCAGGATTGGAAAACTCCAAATTATAAATTATAATTTCTCGAACCAAAAGTGTCTCAACGGCTAAAAGTTAGGCTTTTATTTATTGTTTTCCTGATTTAGTTTGATTTACCAAAAAAAATCTTAGTAATCACGCAATGAACGTTAGTCAAGTTTTTAGTTTAATGTAGATATATGGAAAACGTTATTAGTATATGTAATGAATAAAGTCAGAATTTTTTTTTTTTTGTCTTTTGGTTGTAGCTTTCAAGAAAGAAATTTTTTAACCACAAAAGCAAACCCCCAATAAGCATGTAAACAAATTGTCGTATATAGATCTTTATATAAAGCATACGAATTGAATTCTTCCTTGTATATAATATCGATAGCAAAACTTTCCTTCTGTATTGTACTTTCCAGTAAGAAAGAACTGAAACAAAGCATTTTATATAACAGTTTCGTTGTTATACTTACCATTCTTCAGTTGACGTTCTCTACTTCACTTTTGTTTCCGTTTATCAAACTTACTTTTCTTTTGTAAACGCTCTCTCTTTTCTTTTGACAAATTAGGTATACAATGTATATAACTTAACCAAAAAATATACTAACACAGTACCAAGAGATCTATCGAACTCCTCGTTATCCGAAATTTTGAGAAGCCCCTCAAACTGTTATACACGCTACACATATACATATAACAAAAAAGGACAAACAACTACTTTAGCTTTAAGCCTAGCCGTAAGCACACACACATACAACTGTTATACACGAAGGCGGCACCTGCCACAATTTCCACTGGTTAGGAGGAGGTCTATAATAGAGGTTCGGAGGAGGAAGATGAGTTGGTAGGTGAGTTCTCGTCTCCAGTTTGGTCGTCCAGCAGGCTTTTCCTTGTGTATATGCTTCGAGAATCTCTATTTTTGTTGTTCTTGTTGTTTTTAGCACAGTTACCCGATTATGTATTTATATTTTCGCTCGCTCTCTATCAAATGAAAGGTGGTAATATCGTAAGACGCGCTACACTAACCTCCAAACCATGAGCCGTATCTGCATCGCTCTCCACACATCACTTTCCCAGTCTGTGTCTCTGTATCCCTCCACTTCTTGTTCCCGACCCGTAAAAAAATGGAAGTACAAAAAAAACATATAGCTAAGAAAAAAAAAACTCAAATTGAATTTGTTTTCTATTTTGTATCTCTCATCTTTCTTTCTTCTCTCTCTCTCTCATCTCTCTTTTTATCTCGCGCTCACGAATTATTACAAAAATACAACAAAAACAACATTAAAAAAAAAAAAAAACAACAAATCGAACAACCAAAAAAACTTTTGTGCGCTGTCCAACACTTGAATAAATAATGAACACTACTCGCTCGCTTCCTCCAAACAAAATTCCATGTCAACCCAACCAACCACCAACCGATAAACAATCGACCAATCACTTGAATTTGTCAATCGCTTGATCAATCGATAGCAGAGGGTGTACCAGAAGTATATTACTTCGGCCCTTGCGGCAAATACAATGCTCTTGTTATGGAGTTGCTTGGTCCATCACTTGAAGATTTATTCGATATTTGCGGCAGACGTTTCACTCTGAAGAGCGTACTACTGATAGCTATACAATTAGTAAGTACAACCACTAAAAATCCACCACAAAAACAAAGTAAAACAACCAACGCTGCAAAAAAAAAAAAACAACAGAAATATGCAATCAGCTAAGTTTCCTTTAAGCACCCGCATAACTCTGCACATAATCACATCCACAACACTGGTAGCCGAGATCGAAATTAACCAACACTAGCACTAAGACAGAAAACACCTATTGTTTGTTTGGCTTGTTTGTGGGTTTTGGGGCGTGGTGTGTATATATGTGCGTATGTGTGTGTTTTTTTTATCAGGACAGCTTGGTTAAATATAAGTTTGTACTTTTACTTTATAACTCTAAATTTTTATTTGGACTTTCATCACTAACCAGAAATAATAAGGTCGATGCCGCCTCTCTTTCCTTCTCTCGACTCTCTCCGACTCACTCTATCTTTCATTATAATTGCAGACGCCTGGTTGAGGTTTTATTTGTATTTAAGTTTTAAGTTTAACTATATTATTAATTTTTTTTATTTAGTTTGCATACATTTTGAGGTGGCATTATAAATGCTTATTTTTAGGAAATATAGTTTTTAATCAATCCAAACAAATCCAAAAACATAACGTTCATTGTAATGAATATAAATTTGCATGTACACATCAAATTTGTAGTTTAATCTAGAAATTCATAAGTTTTTTCGATTTTGATTTATCAGCTAAATCAACCGATATAAATAATTGAATAATCGATGCCATCAAACAATATCTACAGTAAAAACAGCTAGTTGAGACACTAAAGAAAAAAGAAAAGTGAAATCAATATTTAATTTTAATTCGAAAGAGCAATCCATAACTGTTTTAATAAAAACAAAAAACAATGTTTTGAATGCTCTGCCCAGTAAAGAATCATACTAATATATTTCTCCTTCTAATGAATAAAAATATAGCTCCACCGGATCGAATATGTTCATAGTCGGCACTTAATATATAGGGATGTTAAACCAGAGAACTTTCTCATTGGCAGAACGTCAACAAAACGTGAAAAAATTATACATATAATTGGTAAGATTGATGATGATCTAAAATTGAATTAAACTAATACAATTTTCATTTGTTTCAGATTTCGGTTTGGCCAAAGAATACATTGATTTAGATACAAATAGGCATATACCATATCGGGAGCATAAGTCCCTAACTGGAACGGCACGTTATATGTCAATCAACACGCATATGGGACGTGAGCAGTCGCGTCGGGACGATCTGGAGGCATTGGGTCATATGTTTATGTACTTCTTAAGAGGTTCACTGCCGTGGCAAGGCCTGAAGGCTGATACACTCAAGGAGAGATATCAAAAAATCGGTGATACGAAACGAGCAACGCCCATCGAGGTGAACATTCTCACTCCATGCCGCAAATAATTCCCACCAAAATGTGGTTTTCCCCGACTGAATTCTAATATTAATGAAATATATTTCCCATATCAGGTGCTTTGCGACGGACATCCTGAAGAGTTTGCGACATATTTGCGCTACGTCCGGCGGTTAGACTTTTTCGAAACTCCCGATTATGATTTCCTGCGAAGACTGTTTCAAGACTTATTCGATCGTAAGGGATACACCGACGAAGGCGAGTTCGACTGGACAGGGAAGACTATGGTGAGCTCTCTTTTGGATTCCATCTCCATTTAACAACACTAACTTTAAGACACTAAAAAAAACAGCACCCTAACCATTACGTTGACTCTGCCGAATTCTAAAACTTAACCCTAATCTAATTTATAGGAGACATAGATAAGAGCAAGTTCTTAGTTATAAGATAACCGTTCCAGTAACATATACCTTGGAAGCATTTTCAAATTAACTATCATCATTTAACTCTAATATAATTGATGGGAAGCATCTGCGAGCATGAGAAATGGAGCCACATTACTAGCACCTACTACCGAGGCCACCGCCGCCGCCGACAGCGTCAACTAAAAACCTTAGCGAATGATAAGAATCAATTAACACAAGTGAATGCAATTTGATATGTCGACCTGCAATCCATCATTATCAGGGTTGGATCATTGTTGTAACGCCATCGGTTGCCGCTGCTGCACAGAAGACGGGGCACAGTTAGTTGCAAGTTCCATTCATGTTGCCTGCCCCATGGCATATGTTATATTCCTCCGCTTTTAATGACTTGAATATATATTTTTTTATAACGTGCCCCACACCACCAGCAACAGAGTTAGGTATATCAATTAAAGAGCAAACAAAAAAGGATCAAATCAGTAAAAGCCCAAAAATATGAAATGTGTGTTTTTTTTTTTTAATTTTTAATACTACTGCTAAAACAGAGTTGTCATCGATATTGAAGTTTTTTCACGTTTTGATTTTAAGACAAAGGAACAGCTGGACCAAATGAAGGTCATAAAGAATGCGCCGCCATCGCATTTGGCCAAAAATAAGTCAGACAAGGTATTAAAAGCATAGAGGATGTAGAAATGAATCTATGATCTGAATCAGTGTTGCCTAGCCATGTATGATGCTCGCTCAGTGTTGGTAAATGCTTATTTTCAGCGTGTAAGCTCGTTGCTTTTGGTGGTTAAGCTAGTGTAAGCAAGAAATTTATTAAACTTAACTAACTTAAGCAACCAAAATTGATGCCATATTAAACAGCACTTCTCTTCTCTCCCTGATCTCTTTTCTCTTTTTTCGGTTGTCAACACCGTTTCATGTGCGTGTAACTCTCTCTGTGTGTGTGTGTGTAATAAACAAAATACTGCATCACCTATATATAAACATGTGTACTCAAAAACCAAAATAAATGCATTCCACATCACTACTGACACAAACAGTCAACGCCCGTCGGATCTCTGCAAACTGGCCATGAAGTCATCATTTCACCAAATAAAGATCGTCATAATGTTACGGCTAAGGTAAAGTATACAAAATACAATGATTTATTAGCACAGACCGAAAGGGAAACAATTTGTTACTCTCCCTCTCTCTCTCTCTATCTCTATATATAATATCACTGATAAAAACCTAACTTGGTTACGTTTTAATAATGGTTACAAGACAAACAACTGTTATCCTTGTTTCAACTTAGCTTTAGCAAACTTTATTCTCTTTTTGGTTACTCAGTTCCTTACTTCTAACATTCGTTCTTAACTGCTCTTCTTTCTCTACTTATGCTCAACGCTTTTGTTTTGATCCTACCTTTCTCCCTCATCCACACAAACTTTGCTGTTTAAAACCTATATATAGGATGTTTCTTATTTTGATTTTGATGACGATGTTGATAATGAGAATGAGAACGAAGAATATATAATACTTCAGGTTAGACGTTGTAGACTTGAAAAATATCTCTGTACTGGTTAGTGTGAACTAAAATGCTCTTCTACTACTTCCGCACTCGAACCCCTGCGGCCAGTCTCAGCTTAATCGCTAGGAACTATTATAGTTGGGCTCTATGCCTTTTCAGTTTCGTATTATTTTATTTGCTACATGAAATAGGCTTTTCGAAATGGTATTTAAACTGCTCTACTATGCTGCACCTGTATTCTCAAGCTGAGGCTTGCAGGGACTTAACCAATCTAACCTAGTTTATACAACTGTACAGTGCGCTTGTGAATCGATCGGTACATGGGAATTGTAGAGGCATTTAATATTCTAACTTGATCTGATGATCTGCGCTCTTAAGCCTGCCGTTTGTTGATTTTACTTTTCATTTGTTGTCTGGCTTTATGTGTCTACCGTTTGGATTAAGAGTATGTTTTTGGTTCTATTGTGGCACACTCCTCCTGACTTGCTTTAGTTTTATTTAGACTATCTCACACACACACACACCCTACCTAAATTAAATACACTCGCATATAATATTAGAGCTGTCTATATCTTTGTTGTACAGAAATAAACTAAAAAAAAAAAAAGAAAAACTTTTTAAAATTTGAAAATTAATTATTGATAAACTTGCATAAATCCGTTTCCAACAATTGCTCGCTCGCAAACCGAACCGAACTGAACCCAATCGAAAAAAAATACAAATCGAAAAAACCAACTGTCCAAATCCTTCACCACCACTTCAACCACCACCACACCACCCGTACCGTACCGTACCGTACCGCCCAACCACAGACAAATGCCAAAGGAGGTGTTGCTGCGTGGCCTGATGTGCCCAAACCGGGGGCAACACTGGGCAATCTAACGCCAGCCGATCGGCATGGTTCAGTGCAGGTAAGTTTGCTGCGACAACCGGCCAGTGTTGTACAACAGTATTTTTTTTTTCTTTTCCTTCCGTTTCCGTCTCCATCAGCGTTCCGTTTAATTCGTTTTATCGCTCGCTCGCTCGCTCGCTCTCTCCCCTGTACTCTCAGTCCTCAGTCTGTAATTGTACATAACACATCAGTGAAAATTTGCTCTTGGCCGAGACATGGCGAAAATATTAAAAAAAAACAACATATTCGTACTCACCTCATTTCGTTATTATTGAACTATTGTTCGAATGTGAATTTGTACATAAATGCGTATATATTTATCTCCTATAATTATTACAACGAAACATTATCTATCGCAGACTGTTATATTTTTGGCCTTTTCAATTCTAATGTTTTCACTTGATTTACTCTACATTAGCTCAACAAGGTACTGAACAATATCTCTGCTCCCAGCGTGTGTTATTCCTACTCCTCTCCACTATAGTTTACTCCACATCCGTTCGGTTTGATTTGTTCCTTCTTCAACACGTTTCATTCGTTCTCTTTTTGGGTATTACTCCTCGGATCTTCTTTTTTTATTTTTTGATCTAGCGTTTGCCTTCAAAAGTAGTAGCTAGAAGAAGAAGTCGATTAACGTTTGAGGATCCATTAAAAAGAACAAAAACTGCATGTCCGACAATGAAGAAACGTAGAATACCAATATTTTACAGTGCACGGTTCCGAATGCATGCGTACTCGTGTCCATTAACCAACACTGGTCTAGCCGCAACTGTACAAGACTGCATGCCATACACACAACAACACTCACTCAGCTCTAGAGATGCATGGATCACTTTCACACAAACACACTGACAGTTATTCAGTCATAGACTAAGTAGAAGTACAAGAAATTTGAGAGAATTCGGCTCGAGGAACTCCATTTACCATGAAGCGACATCATTGGCATGCGTTTTAAGTAGAAGCGATCGTAACTGACGCATCGTCGAACCAAACTCGAAACCAAAACCCCAAAACTTATTACAGAGATTGCCTGAAGATTCGAGCTCGGATGACGATAGCCCCTTCGATGCTTACTACGAGAAAAGCGACCACGATGACGACCCAAAGAAATAAGACACCAATCCAAGCAACCTTCCAACACCACCACTCTTCTACTCTACCCAATATAACAGCTTTACCTTCCAAACGAAATTATCCTTCGACCTAACCAAAAGCGGGGTACTTTTATTTTCCGTTTCGTTTTACAACACTAGCGCGAGGTATTTGCGATATTAAGTGTATGCGTCCCCCCGAGTCCTTCGAAATATTCGTGTTTACAACATCTATATGTGTGTGTGTATATATGTGATCCGTAAGCGAGTCATGTGTGTTCCAGGCAATCTCTGTACTAGGTTGAGTTAGGGGTTCGTCAAGCCTGCAAACAATTGCAGCTCGTTTGCAAAATGCATTTAAAAAACAAAGATATCAAAATTGTCATACGTCGTAGTCCACTTTGAAAACTAAAGTCCTTGTGTATAACAGTTTTGTTTTGTGTAATGTCCGATAAACAGATTGATTCATTTTTGATTAGTGAAAGCCAAAAGCGTCCCAACTATGTTTAATCACTACTTACTCTGCTGTACATGTATATATATATAAATCTTTTTAAATATATACATATGTTATGTATTCGTACTATACATGTTTAGTGCAAATGTTGAAAGGAAAGTGGAGACTAATAATAACAATAACTACAATTTCATGCATCGCTCTCCTCTGTTCTGTGTCATCTCGTTTACAGGTTGTGAGTTCGACGAACGGCGAACTAAATCCGGACGATCCCACGGCCGGACACTCAAACACGCCCATCACACAGCAGCCGGAAGTCGAAGTGGTCGATGAAACAAAGTATGTTTTGCTTAAGCGGTCAATTAATCGATATATCGATATGTAGATTAACTTTTAGTCCTGTTACAAACTAATCTATGGAAGTTTGTACATAATAAAGCTTATTTAAATTGAATGGTCCGTCCAGCCCTATAGAAGTATATATATAAGGATGTAACTTTATAAAAGTTAGGATATTTTTACTGGTTTTATAAACAAGTTACTAAACTGGATAAAAGCAAAGGGATTTTTTGATGTAAGAAATAATTACTAAATAACCAAAGAAGTGAGTCTTCAAAGGGATCAGATAAGAAAGGTTTGGTAGGGTAGCTTTAGTACAACATTTAATGCTTTAATCAATACCTGGATTAATTTGGTATAAAGGTGTATATATTTAAGTACACAACCAAAAAAAAAGAATATTTCAAAAATAGTTAATAATATATTTAGGCAACGTTTTAGAATAGCTTTGGAGAAGTGGTCCTTAAAAAATAGATAGTATAAACATCTAGATTAAGGGATGGATATATCGATACATTGATTAACAAGATCCTAAGATATTTGGTGACTTTTTTGTTGCTTTGTCGTTTTTAATGCGCAACTTCCGTTTTCCGTTCTCTCTTTCTCTCTCTCTCTCTCTGCCCCGGCCACTGTCCACTCACTCCGTAATCCGTAACCGTAACCGTATCCGTACCCGTACCTGTACCCGCACCCCTATCCAAATCCGTATCCGTATCCATCTCGTTTCTGTCCCTTGGTTAACTGTCTCCAGTGGTTCCTTATATTCCAGATGTTGTTGTTTCTTTAAACGAAAGAAGAAGAAATCGACGCGCCAGAAATGACTAGACGGTGTACAATGTAGTCCAGAACGCGAGGCAGTCACCCTGCTGCGCGCCACTTCACATTCAAACTCACGGGATAGCGTATTGAATAATCCGAGTCAGGATTATATCCAGCAGGCAACGTCGCAGCACACGTTGCGTTATCCTCCATCCGCGTCGATGCTGACGCCAACACCAACTACAAACACACCGACACTCCCGTTGTAATTTATACAAATATAAAAAACACCCGATACAGCAGCAGCTAAAAACAAAACATAAAAAAAACACACAAAAAAAAAATACACAACAAAAAATAAAAAGAAAAACACAGAATCCAACAAGAAAAACAAAAACAAATGAGAACGGTAAACATTAAATACACTAAAAACAGTAAACGAAACAAACAAAATGAAACAATTTTTGATTAATAATTATTGTAATGATTGTATTTTATTATTATTTTTATTATTTACCAATTTTGCGTTTATTATATAAATTATTATAATTATTAATTATATTATTATTAATTAATGCTATTATAAATAAAAAGAAAACAAAATTCAAAAGTAAATCAAAGCGACTAGCTAGCCAGCAAAGAATCACTCACAACCCAGGCAGCTCGGCTCAGCTCCTCCTTGCGGAGGAAAGGGAACCAACAAGGAAGACAGAAGAAAGCTCCCCAGAGAAGAGATCCTTGATCTTATACCTATACCAATACCTATACCTATACCTAAACCATACCAATGCCCCTCAGAAACCAATTGCTCTTAACTGATGGAAACTTAAAGAACACAAAACCACTTAAAGCATATTTATATATAAACATATATATTAAAATGGAGACGAAAACAAAACTAGTGCAGCATCATTAAATGAGAGGAGATGGAGGAAGCAAGAGATCATATTTATACGCAACCAACCAACACTTGTAAATTATAAAGAAACGAAAAGAAAGCAAAAATAAACTTCATTTTTGAAAACTATTCAACTAATGATATGTATGCAACTTACGCGTATTACGTATATATCAGAATATATATATATACATATATGTAATGTCCCTGTATGCCTTCTCCTGCCCCGCAGGACATGGCCACTCCAGCAGCTGCTCCTAACCCGGAATCACCTTGGTTTAGCTATGTTTTGGATGCACTTTTCTAAAGCTAATTGTACATATAACTATACAAGCAACACGCCCACAAGTATTTTGATATATATACACACACACGTCTATTGTACTATGTCGGATGAATCAAAATGTAGAGGTCCCGATCCCCCCCTGGTAGTCGAATTCGGTATTTTGAAATTTAGTTTTTTGGCTCGTTCGTTTCCTAGGTAAATTTTCGTTTATAATGTGCGTGGTTAGCGGAACGTATTTGTTGGGGTTTCCGTTTCCGCACAGATCAATCACCACTCGATAGGTAAATACTAATGTACTGAGCCATATTTCTTTGATATTGCGTGATATGAGTACTAAACTAACTAAGGAAGATGCCAGCAGCCACGGATCCCCCATTTCTTCCTTTAAACTCGCACATCTCCGACTCTGAACGAATTTGTTTTCCTCTACACACACTCTACCCATGAAAGCTAAATCAATAAATCGTATGGGGAGTAAATATATATAACAATAAACGTATATATATTTTAAACAAATTTTTTATACTTATTACAAATATACATACACCATTAACAAACAAACCAACAAAAAACCAAAATAGCGTTAACTTTACAAGAACAAGGCAAACTTAAAGTGTTTTTTGCAATCTTTCTAGCCTAAAAAAACAGAAATTACAAAAAAAAAAAAAATATAACAAATTTAAATTCTACATGAATATAACATTGCATATGAAATTAACCTAAATTTCTTGTATAGTTAAATGAAAATCATTTGTATTATATATAAAATATTAAAGATTAGCAAAGAAAACACGCTAAATAAATATATATTAAATATATATATATTTCTCGAAGGAAATAGAGTACGAGGAAAATGAAAAATAAATGAAAACCGACAAAACCGCACTAGTTTATATTTATATTATATACATAACTAAAGTAAAATATAACAAATTATACATACATAATGTACTTTAAATGTTGATAAACCAAAACCGAACACACAACATAGCGCATGCATTGCATTGATTTATATATTCAAGAAAGGAAATTTACATATTTGCAAAACACAAGAGAGAGAAAAACAAAACATAAAAACCAAGAAAGCGTTTAACGGTTGGCAGAGCAAGCAGTGCGCACGCAGGCCTTTTGCTACTTGCAGGTAAAGCAGTTAACATTGTTAACTGCGGCAAAGCAGTTTTAAACAAAACAAAAATCGAAAAAAACTTAATTCTATATTAGAGCCGATATAGGAAGAAAATAAAACAAAGACCGCGATGAGAAGAGCGGTGGTGGTATAATATGAAAATCATATTTTACACTTTGGGTTGAGACGCCGAAACAAATAAGAATAACAACAAAAATATTGTGTAAAAAATGATTTATTATTAATTTATAAGTATAACAGCAAACAAAAAAAAGAAGGAAACAACAACTTAAAAACGATGTAAGCAAAACAAGGAGAGAAACAACCAACAAAGAACAACCAACAAAAAATATGAAAAGAATAAAAAAAAACATGAAAAATTGAAACCGAAATAAATGAGAAATTCTAAAAAACAAACTGCGTTTATATCTCACCGAAACTGTACTAACTAATTTCCATAGTAAATGTTAAATATGGGACTTATTTACGAGTGAGAGCATATAGAAGACTATCTGTAAAGTTTTCATTCAGATAGCTTTAAAACTGAGGGACTAGTTTGCGTAGAAACGGACAGACGGACATGTCTAGATCGACTTGGCTGGTGATGCTGATCAAGAAAATTTCACTGCGTTGCAAACTTCTGACTGAAATTTTAACACCCTAAAAATAGGCCCATACATTTCTTTTTATTTTGCGTACAAATGTAGCGGTTAATAAAATAGATATACCTATATATCGAGTTAATGGAAAATTTTACTTATTCGGAGATGTTGTAAAAAGATCCATAGTCCATAATTGATATTCGTATTATTTAAATAAATATTTATTTACTTATGATCAATTTTTGGACAAATCAAAGTTTAAAGAAGTCAAAAAAGTAAAAAAAAAACATTAATTTCGGCTCTAAAAGCTTTTTTAAATAGATTCATCAACTTTTTTTGGCGAAATAAACATAAATATTTATGTAAATTTAACTTTTATAATTTTATTTTTAAGAAAATTATGCCATAATTTATTCCATTTATGCCAATTTCACGAATAAGTGCAAAATTCACCAGGTGGTGAAAAATGTGTGTAAAATATTTCCATTGACATACACCTTAGTGAATTCGACATTGCTAAATTTTACACAAGTAAATTTAACACCAGTGTATTTTACACTAGTGAATTTTACACTAATGAAGTTTTTGCTGAAGCATTTTTACTAGAAACATTTTCAGTACCATATTTCTTGCGAGAATGGTGCACTCTTGTGAGTATTTTGTGTTTATTGAACTTACAAAATAATATTAGAAAAATAAGTTTGCTTTTAGGTACTTAAAAGTGGAGTAACAAAAGTGAAATTCAAAAGCTCAACAGCGCCTTCCCGGCGATTGGCAACGCGGGCAAACGGCTAACAGCTGGTCTCCGGCATTTGAAAGCTCCGCACATGCCGGCTGGTCTGGCCAAACAGCCTTTGTTTTCGCGACTTGGCACCAACTACCAACTGCATCCACCGCGGACGTGACTGGCAAGAGGAAACCAGAACCTATCCAGCAAATCCCAGCCGGCGACGTGAGTAGACTTTGCCTTTGCCGTTGTTGTTGCTGCCAAGCTATATCCGAGTTCTAGCGTTACACTTGCGATCATACAGGCGGTGAATAATCGTTCGTGCAATCTGGCTTCGTCCAATTAACAATTAACAAAAGCCCCTGCTGGCGTTGCCCTCGGATGTAGTATAAAAAGCTTGGCCACCCAAGCCAGAGCATTGCATATTGTGTGTTCTCGTTCGGCGCTATAGAGCGTTTTTTATCAGCGCCGCTCCTTATCGCCAGCCACCCGCTTTCTGTTCCAGATCCCGCGCCCGCTGCCGACTTTCCAAATTCCAGTTTCCAGCTGCAGTGCTTGCGCTTCCATCTGAAGTTCAGTGACGCCCCATACGCCGATCGACCAAGTCGCATCCTACACCCTACACCCTACTCAACATGGGCATCGAAAAGTGAGTACTTCCCAGAGGGGGTCTACCATCTGGAGAGTGTGTTTTATTTATTGAGAGGGCTTTGTTAATCTAGCCACACTTGACGACCGGTTCTAACAGTCGCGAGAAAAGCTCACGGCCTTTCGCCATCTTTTACAGCGGGGGTCAATCTGTTAGCATCTACAGCTTTCCAGTTATTTTTAGGATTTTGTAATTTATAATCATGAAAAGTGGGCGTAGTCTGTGAGCCGGTATACTTACAGACAAGAATTTTCATAAATTCAATAAATTTGTCTACGAATTTGTGAATTTATTATAATAATTCGTAAAACTAATCCTTCAATATGCAAGCAAGATTTATGTTTCTCACATTTTTTAAATCGCAATGTAATTTTTAATCATAAAAAATGGGCGTTGTCTATGAACCAGAATACTTATAGATACGAATTTCCATATATTTGAATATTGGTATTTGAAATAATAATTCGTTAAAAATCTTCTAATATCCAAGATTTATAGATTTTAATTATATATTTTTAGAGTTGAATAAACCTAATCTTATCCAAATGTAGATTCAGTTTAGATTGGGGAACCTCTGAGTTATTTATGTTTTTTTTTTTTTTCGGTATATGTTATTATTTACCACAGTTGCTGGCTTCCAAATTGGGCAATTGCTTTATGATTAACACGAACATTTTCAAAAGGCTTATCATAATTTTTTATTGCACTTAAAGTTAAGATTATCTGAGCGCCAGCCAAGAAGCAAGACACGGGCATATTGATACTATTCATAGGAAGGGATTTCATAAAGTATTGTAAATAAGTTTGAACAAGTTTAGTTATGAAATAGATAAGCCCGTTCTGTTTATGTCATGCCGAACTATTTCATCAGTTCACAACAACGTTTAGCGACGTGATAAAAGCACATTGCAATAACAATCACGTGCCATTGCTTATTGTTGACACTAAATTAAATGTTTCTCAATTGAATGTGTATTTCTATAACCACTCCATTGTGCACTTTGTCCCTGCTGCTACCCCACCCCCCAGAATGCTTCCTTGCACCCTCCGGCTGAACAAGTTGATGAGCCGCACGGGCAGCGACTGTCTGTGCATCATCGATCGCGAGGCAGTGCCCAATGAGCTGAAGGAGGCCTTCGAGCAGCACCGCTGCTTCGACAAGTCCTTCGACAGCAGCATCTCCTGCTTCAAGGCGCCCAATGTGGACCAGCCGGTGGTCTATGCGCCCGTTCCTGAGCTGACCGACTATGATGATGTGAGGAGCTACCAGGCGGCGGCCAAGAAGTCTATGCAGAAGGTGATCAAGGTGTGTAGCTAGAATCTAATTCCTTTGAATTAATCTCTTCATATAAAGGATATACATTTTTTATCCTTCAGGCTGGATTCCAAGCTCCCTTACTGTTTGTGCCCAAGGTTAAGCGTTTCCCTCAGGCCGAACTGTGCACCGTTCTCGGCGCCCTGGAGGAGCTCTATGTGGCAAGTATCAATAAGCCATATTTATTGTATTCAATAATTAAAATAATTTACAAAATGAATAGCCCATTCAACTGCGCGAAGTTGGAGCGCCAAAGGATGCCCGTGTGACCACGCTGAGTATCGAGATCGATGATCCCAAAGCGGATGAGATTCTCAAGGAAGCCCTGATCCTCGAGGCTGGTCGTTTCGTGGCTCGCGACATTGGCGTCGGGGACCCGGAGCGCATGACTCCCATCCAAGTGGAGAAGTACATCAAGCCCTTGTTCGACAAGCTGTCCGTGACTGTGATAAGTGATTCGGCGATCCTGCAAAAGGAATATCCACTTTTTGCAGCTGTTAACCGGGCAGCCGAAGCCGTCGAGCGTCATCGCGGTCGCATTATCTTCCTGGAGTACAAGCCCCCGAAGCCGGCCAGGAAGACGCTGATGCTCGTGGGCAAGGGTGTCACCTATGACACCGGCGGTGCTGACATCAAGGCCGGTGGTGTGATGGCTGGCATGTCGCGAGACAAGTGTGGAGCAGCGGCTGCCGCCGGTTTCATGCAGGTGGTCAATGAGCTCCAGCCGGACGATATCCATGTAGTGGCAGCCCTTTGCATGGTTCGCAATTCCGTGGGCGAGGAGTGCTATGTAGCCGACGAGATAATCACATCGCGAGCTGGACTTCATGTGAGAATCGGCAACACCGATGCCGAGGGCAGGATGTGCATGACCGATGCCCTGTGCCGCATGAAGGAGATGGCCGTGGAGAAGAATCTGCCAGATCCACACATCTTCACCATTGCCACTTTGACGGGTCATGCCTTCATGTCGGCTGGCGAGGGCCAGTCGATTGCCATTGACAACAGCGTGGCCCACCGTGAGGATCATGCCAGGAGACTGCAGGCTGCTGGTCAGGCCTTCGGCGAACCGTTCGAGGTGTCAGTGCTCCGTCCCAGTGACTTTGCCTTCAATGCTGGCAAAGTTATTGGCGAAGATCTGGTTCAGGCCAATAACGCGCCATCCGTGAAGACGCCTCGTGGCCACCAGGTGCCAGCCGCCTTCATGATCATGGCTTCGGGATTGGACAAGCACGGCTTGGACTCCAAGGTGCCGATCAAGTACACGCATATTGATATTGCCGGCAGTGCCGGTGAGCATCCAGCCATGCCCACAGGCGCCCCTCTGGTTTCCCTCGTCAAGACCCATCTGCAAAAGTAAAGTTTTATCGAACTTTGAATTAATTTGTGGAGACCACATTGCGGAAACATTTCAACGCGTACTTAGACACTTAAATGCATAGCTAACCAACAATATTATCCTTCTGTCCACTTGCAGCATCACTTGTCAAAATAAATGTATAATCATTGAAGATCATCTGTCTATTATCGGTATTTTGAGACGTCCTTTGGGGTGTTTAATATTTCAATAAACAATTTTATATAAAATATTCTACAATATCATTTAAGAGGCAAATCTGTTTATGATTTCTGAATGTGAACTCACTTAAGGCTTGAATTTATTTGCTTGCCATATACGACTATGGATTTTAAAGCCGCCTAAAGGTATGCACTGATTTTTTAGCCATTGCATTCTTTATTTAAAAAACAACAAAATACTTTGTTTAATTTGATGTTCCAGAACTCGGTGAACGTCTTTATGTTGGGGATTAAATTCCTGGAGCGGGTTTACGTCCTTAATGGCTCTTAAAGTATCTTAAAATTGAATTAAATTAATGAACTATAATTCTAAATATTTTGTTCCCATTATAATTTTGTTTAATTAGTTCCATTGTTTGCATAATTGGCAGATCGTCGTGCTTCTCGAGCTCTTTATGGTTATCTAAGGCTCTCTTTCTCTCCCTTCCCCCCTTCTATCTCCTTTCCCTTCGTGTTGGCTCTTTTTCAGCGCCTTCCTCTTTTTCAGCTTGGCCCACAGCCTAGAACCCGTTAGTCGCTTCTTGGCCACGCTCTTTTCTTTGTGCCGCCTTGCCTTGGGGGCCTCCAGCTGGAGCTAGAGCTGGAGCTGGGGCTGGGGCCTGGAACTTGGCTCTGTTGGTTGGGGCCACTTGTCAGCTGTCGCATGTGTCGTGGTACCGTTATTGCCTGGCTTTGGAAACTCGGTCAAGAGTGTCTCATTCATGCTGTGATTGCATAATATACCGTTGCCTCTTGTTGGCCTTCTTCTGTTGCTGTTGCTTTTTGCAGTGGCTTCTTGTTCTTGTTCTTGGCCTCCTCCCCTAACCCGATCCCGATCCCAATCCCGATTCCGAACCCGAACACGAACCAACTCGATGGCTTCCCTCCTCTTGGGCGCGCTTCTAGGTAATTTATTGGCGCGGGCCTCCACATTCGACAGTCACAGTGGCCATTGGCCACCGCATTTGGTCATTTGGCCAAGTCGGGAGACTGTTGCGGCCTAACGGTACTCTTGTTATTGATGAACGTAAACGTCTTTTTCGCTGACTGCTCTTCCATTTCGCCCCGTTAGTGTGAATTTATTGCCAAGGCGGAGGCAGGAAAAAATTAAGAGCCAGAAGTCGGGGAAGTATTCTGCTGTATTGGCCATTTAACGGGCCGCGAGCCAAGGCTTGACCTGATTATGGCAGGACTGGTTAGCTGGCTTTCTGAAAGATGCCGCTTATTAGTCGGTATAATCGATTTGTAACGATTTTTGTATGTTTTCAATAAATACTTCTTAATTAAGGGATTATGTAACTTTTTGAGAGGAAATGGGCTTGCATTAAATATATTTAAGAGCGTATTTTTGGGCAATATAGGGAGCTAAGATATTCAGTTTTAACTACAGATACTGTGGAGCTTATACTCGCAATCCTTTTTTAAAATTGAAGGAACAGTTTGAGAATCTTTTTATATTTTAACCTGATAACTGACTTGAAGAGATACGGTTTTTATACCCTTGCAGGGTATTATAATTTCAGTCAAAAGTTAGCAACGCAGTGAAGGAAACATTTCCGCTCAATAAAGTATATATTCTTGATCAGCATCAACAGCCGAGCGGATCTAGCCATGTCCGTCTGTCCGTCCGCTTCTACGCAAACTAGTCCCTTAGTTTTAAAGCTTTCTGAATAAAACTTTGCACAGAGTCTTATATATATAACTTATATATAATCGGACGACTACATCATATAGCTGCCATACAAACGATCGGTAAATGTGGAGGAAATTACATTTAACTTTATAAGTAAATATGCAAAAAACGTAAGACCATAAAAATAAAAGGAATATGAAAGTAAATTATATTTTATTAAAAAGTTTTACGTTGTAAATGATCCAATTGCAAACTGCAAGGGTATACAAGCTTCGGTGTGCGGAAGTTAGCTTCCTTTCTTGTTTTTAATTATTTTTAACACTTATCAAAATTAAGCTTTATCGGTACCGACCTCTGCCATAGATCTTCAACCAGGGAAGATGCTATAGATGAACCATTATGCCTATTTCTAGGTAAAGTTGTTGGAAAAATCTAAAAAAAAACAGGTGCATTTAATGATTTAACTACAGCGCCTTATTTGTTATAGATCTATGTCAGAGGTAGGCACGGCCCTGTTTCATTGGTCAGCCCATTTCTCAAACCCACCTTTGCTGCACACGTAAACTATAAATGAAGAGAATGCCACTGATTTTTCATGCAATCAAATGCAGTTCTGACTTCTATGTATTGATGACGATCTATAGTAAACATATGCCTCATCTTAAGTACAAGTTAATCCCTACAGTAACCAATATCAATACCATTGAGAAGTGCATTAAATCAGCTCAATGCCTGGCGGATTCGCTGGCTGGCCCCCCAAGTATGACATCAACAACGCAGGCACAGGCTCAAGCTCAGGCACAGGCTCAGGCAGAGTCATAGTCACAGGCACAGGCTCAGGCACAGTCAGAGCAATGAGGAACAGCAATCCGGTATGGACAATCACCAAAACACCTTGTCAATTGGGCGCCTGTCTTTGGGAAGTAGACGAACTGGCTCCATATGTGCGCGTCGCGCAGTTGCTCCCCGATCCATAAATTCGCGAAAACAGCGAATGCAGAAACGGCAGCAACATCACCATCACCGGCCGAGAGGAGCCTGACTGGAGGAGACGGACGGGTGACGGCGGCGGGCATTAATAATAGCAAACAACAGACAAGCAACACCAAATGAGGGGGGCTGTGTTGATGCTTGTTGCAACTTGCAACTTGCAACTCTTGCACCGGCAGCAGCAGCAGCAGCAGCAAAAGCAGCGGCAGCAGCAGCAGCAGCAGCAGCAGCAGCAACAACAGCAACGGCAGCAACCACTTGGAGCAGCAAACGACAGAAATGATCTTAAATGAATGCGGAAGTTTTTCTTGGGGTTTCGTAACCAGCTACAGCAGCCACTGCAGCAGCAGCAGCAGCAGCATCGGCTTTGGTAGCGCCAAAGAGGTCGTCGCAATTCCAGTGGCAGCTATGTTGCTACATTTATGTACATGTGTTTGAGACTCCAGAGTACGAGTACGAGTCGGAATCGATGCCGTGAGCCCCTAATCATAGATGCTGCCCGGCTAGGTCGAAAGCGGCCCAATCCATGGACATATTAAAATTAATCCAATGATTGCAGCAGCCGCCGCCGCTTTCAAATTGTTGGCCAATTTGGTAGCCGCCTTCGTTGGCCTCGCTTGAGTTGGCACGCCAGCAGCAGCAGCACCAGCAGAAGCAGCAGCAGCGTGTGAATCGGAAGCTGGGCCAAAGCTGGACTAAAGCCAGCTGCCAATAGTCATTTGATCCTGGCCACAAAAGCTTAGCCAGTTTCCCATGTGTCCAATCAGATGGAATGAAGATGCCCATGCCTCTGGCAGGAGCAGCAGCAACGGCAGCAGCAGCTGCTGAAGTTCAAGGCTGTCCAGGATCCATATTGAATGTCCTGCAGTTGTTCGTTCATTCATGACCACCGAAAACCGTGTACGTGTGTGGGCCAACTATACAACAAGAAAAAAGAATCCTTGCCTGAGAACAGACAAATTTCTGCATAAACCCATAAATATCAAATTGATCTAAACGGGATATAGCCAGAGGCGCCGGCGCCCCGAACTTGAAAATATCCAACAAGGCCGACAAGTCACGTACCGAACACCTTGACAACTCATAAATAAACGCTAAATTATGAACTCCAGTTGAATTTCAAAAAGAAATTGAAATGTTTTTGCCACACCAAGAGATTTTCCACTGCCAGCAGCAACAGTGCCAACCCAAGGAATAGAAATTACAAACAAAACTGTGGGCAACCCGCAGCAGCCTGTCAAAAGTACACAGAAAAATATTGTTCTATTTTTTTATTCGCTTTTTCAAGCGCTAAAACTGTTACCTTAAGTTTTTTTGTTTTTAATTAAATTAGAATCAGAATAGAATAGAGTTAACAAAGTTCAAAGGGACAGCCAAAGAAACCAAATACCTTTCTCAAACTAATATTATATAGGAACGTATAAAGACTTTAAAAATTAATTATATTTCATTATCAAATCTTATCCTTGATCACTTTCTTTCTCACAAAAAATCCATTTTATTTTCAATCAAATTAAATAATTTTAATATTTTTTCTGAGTGCTAAAAAGGCCTCTCATAATCCATAATATTGTGTCATGTTCATGATCAACGCGGCCTCAGCCTTGGCCAGGAAAATGTGTGAGGCCGGCCCACACCTTGTTGGCAAAATTATTTGGAAAACTCCTCGCCGGGCGAACGAAAGTAAAAGAAAGAAAGGCCCCGAAAAACCAATGCCAAAAACCCGACAACCGAATTCGATCCGCTCGCTCGCCGGCTAATGAAGTGGTAAAAAGGGGCTTGGAAAACTGCATGCCATTGCATTTTATGGTGCTGTTTGGTGCTTGCTTGGTGTTGCTGTTGCTGTTGCAGTTGGTGTTGCTGCCACCAACGCCGTTTCGCTTGATGTTGCTGTTGCCGCAGTGCTGCAGTTGTGCTGTTGCCGCCGCTGTGTCGAGCGCAGTTGGTTTGCCATTTTTATGGCCTCTTTGGGTAAAATGTTAACAACAACTATGCCCGCGGGGCGGGGGGCAAAAATTATGAATTTTTACTTTCACCGCATGTGGCAATTTCAGGTTTGCCGGCGGGCTTGAACTTGAGGCAAAGGAAAGGCGAAGGTGGCGGCGGCATCAGCAGCGGCGGGAGTTGTCAAGGCCAAAGGTCACAAGATCCCGCTGGCGGAGAAGAAAAAAGGTGTGGTCCCGCAGATGAACGAGTCAGATACGGGATAACCATGCCCCTAAATTTGCGATGCAACATCCTGATTAAAGGTGACAGATTTTTGAAAAGGATTTACATTTCTTAGGTTATTCTTTTGAGATAAATACAATTTTTTGAGTTTGATTTAAAGAAGATAATTATTATGAGTTTATTTTAAGTAAATGTTATAGAATGTAAAAGTATACAGTAACTAATAAAATTAAACATATTTCTGCCAAAAGGGTTAAATATTCAAAGCTAAAAAATTAGGAGGCTTTACATTTATTATATTTTACTACTTGTATTCATAATTATTACCTAAAAACATAAATTTTTTTCCAGTGTGCCTCACACAGATACTGCTTGAAGACACACCAAGGCAGCCGGGTCATAATTGATTGCTGCAACAAATATTTTTACGATCAGGGCCGACGAAATCACTTTTGCCAAGCGAGCGCGAAGCTGGCCATCCAATTTGCTTTTAATCTAGCCAGATGAAGATGTCCGCGGCGATGGGATTAACACGCCGCAAAAGATACAGATACAACACAGAGGCAACTAAGCACCCATACCCATGCACTGCCGACCAATGTGTAACTTGCAACATTTCCGCATTTCGGCCTAGAGAGCGAGCAGAGGGGCTCTCCTGCTCGCCGCCAGCCGTCGCGTTGCTCTTAAGCCCTCTTAAGCTCTATAGACATGCTCTTAAGCCCCTCCTCTCCCCGTTCGGTTGGAAGAGTAAGCGCGGCCCAAAAGGTTTGAGCCGGGTTCGTTTCGGCCTCGTTCGGGCTTCGGCTCCGGCTGCTGCCGCTGCTGCTCCGATCATGGGGCAATACGTCACAAGGGTGAACGTACTCGCGGATGTTAGTGGGTCACTATTTGTACGGTCAACGAACCTTTGGCCGCTTGTAAATACAACAAAAGAAAAAGCCAGCGACTGCCGCTGCTGCTGCTTCTTCTTCTTCTGGCCAGCAACTTGCTTTCTTTCTTAACTTTTCTCACACACACAGAGCGTGGCGATGCGATGCGATGCGATGCGACGAGAGGCGACGCGGGGCGGCGCAACGGGGAGATGACTCTCGTCTTGACTGACTCGACTGGTTGACTTGCAGTCGTAATTTACTTGGGCTATAGGTTGATCGTCAACATCAGAGCGGCCTGCACACCGCAAGAAATGCATATTTACCAGTTGATCATAAATCTTAGGGCTTGCCGAACGTGACACTGCCTTGGATTGAATAATGAGTTTATAATAGTGACAATTTAAAATATAGAGATACCAAGGTAACTAACATAAATCGATTGAAGGGGTTTTATATCCCTTTTGACACATTTAAATAATTTTAATTTAATTAGCTATAATAATTAAATAATAATAATAATAAAATTAATGATAATAATATAAAAAATTATACCTAAAAACATGTTACCTGAGATCCCTCAGTATTTCTTTTGTATAGTTATAAGGAAATATCTCTTTAAACATTAAATCTCATTTTACATTTTATATTCTTCTTCAACTATTAAAATATTTTTAGTTAATTTATGCTAGCTGTTATATTTGTATTTAAAATATGTTACCTATAGTCCCCAGTATTTCATATGTACTGTTATAAGAAAATATCTGTTTAAAGTTCAAACGATGTATTTATTTTCGAATATCTAAATATTACTTTGTTCTATTTCGTTCTTAATACAAAAAAAATTTAGTTCAATTATTTTTTTTAAATTTTATTTAAAATATTTTACCTAAAACTCAATAAGAGTTTTTATGAATGGCTATACGGAAATATCTCCTAAAGATATGTATTTATTTTCAAACTTTATAAATAGGTATTATTTCTGTTATATTTGTATTATTTGTTTTAATTAACTTTTATTATTAATTGACTTTAAAAGAACAAACAGAAACAGCCGTTTCTCTCAGAGTTACATCTATCAAGGATTTGATTTACTTCAATGATCTTCATTTTAAATGTTACTTTTCACCCTAAAGAATATAAATTTATATACGTTAAGATTTTTCACAAACCAAAACACATAGTAATAATATTATTTAACCTTTTTAGCTTTTTTTGGAGTCAAAATTCCGGGGCATTGGGTCATCTATATATCTCATCCTAAATTTCCACTTAGAGACACCTTCCTTTCGTTGAATTTATAAATTTAAAAAATGTAATTAAACATCAAAAAATATGAAAATATTAATTACATTTCAAAATGAGTTTGTTTTTGCGGTGTAACCCCCGGAAGCCCTCCACTCAGTTGCATCCTGCTGGCCGTATTTGTTGTTGCCATTTTGGTTGCATTGCCAAGCAATGCAGCCCGCTGATGTTGATGCTGCTGCTGCCGCTGCTGCTGCAGCAGGCAGCTGCATTGCTTGGTGTTCTTATTATGCCCCAAACAGGTCCATGGGAGGCTCTTCGGATGAGGCGGAGGCTTTGGCTTTGGCTTTGGTTTGGTTTTCACATGATTATCATGATCATCATTACCATCCGCAGCCACATTAATATCGTCATCTTCGGGCCAACACACACGAGCAGAGGGACAGAGGTACAGAGCCACAGAGAGAGAGAGAGAGAGAAAAGCAAAGTCTCAGTTCACATGCAAGTTTCGCCCGGCTGGCATGACTTGTGGTGTTTGACTTGTGTGTAAGTAAGTCCATAGAAATGCATTTCCGCATATTTTACACCACTAAAAAGTCCAAAAAGAAGTGGGGAGAAATTGGAAAAATATACCCATACACATGTTTGTTTACTCTTTTGTTGCTGGGGCGTTCGTTAGCCGGCTCTCAGTGTCGGGTAATTGAAACCATAATCATTATCTGTCCAGCAGCCTGCAGCCTGGAGCCTTCTGCGGCCTCTCAATCAGTTCCCGGCCCGGATCAGTTCAGTTGTTGCCGCCGCTCCATTATAATGGAGTAATTATGGCGTGTCCGAGAGCCAAGAATTCGCTTGAATTCCAAGCGATTCCCTTTTGTCATGATACGGCTTATCGGTGGCTCTCTCTATCTCCCTGGGCAGGCCCTCTGATAACATGTCACTGAACTCTTCAGCTGAGCTGGAGAGCTTTGTTTACCACTGCCCCCAGAGCCGGGCATTCCGAATCATTTGCATTATCTTCTCGGAATATTCATGCTGATTTCTGGAATCAGCCATCGGAATGGTAGAATTATTTAAATTTTACCCTGTGGCCAGCATTTAAATGCTAAACACATGCCATAGGGATAAAAGGTTTTGATTTTATTAATGGTATTTATCAACGTGGAATAGTTTTACTAGAGCTTTGATATCTTAACATAAAGATAACATTAACAGCCAAGTATCGACCTACTTTAGGAGGTCTTATAATTCCAAATCTCTATATATTCTTCTTTCAAGACCTCTTACGACCCTTTTGGCCAGCTCATTTGGTTGGCAACACACATCATCTTAGCACTTAAATGGCCAACCATCCATCAACTTTCTTCAACTATCTTTCTACGAACTTCTTTTTATCATTAGGAGTGCACGATCATGCCAATAAAAGAAAGAAATCATGGCCCGAGATCGTTCGCCATGGTAACAAACTTAATGCATTCCGCGTTAAAGTGTCAATGATCTCGTTACCGAAAAAAAAAAGAACGAAGAGCTTCAAACATTTCACGCACCGGAGTTCATTGTACCGCAGAATCGGACGGAGAGCCAAAGAGACATGGGGCCACCATATGACAGAGGCGGTCGTAGATACAGTCAACCTTCCGTAACTAGAACTAGGATTTACCTAAATCAAATACCATATAATTATAAGGAAATTAAAGTGATGGGGGAGGAGCTCAGCTTGAAATTAAACAAGTTACAAAACATTAACCTGAACACCCAAAGTGTTACACTAGATTATAGCAACCTTTCCCTTAAGATTCTTGTAGAAAGAGTGGTTCGGCTTAGACAAGTTCGACTGTAGCTGATACGGGGAGGAGGGACGTGGGCTAGGGGCAGCTCCATTGGTGGTAATGGCCAAATCATGCACGGGCTTTTGCAGAAAGAAGATAAATTAATATGGTCAGCATGTCATGAATTAGCTTTCTTCCTATGGCCCGAGCTGCGCTCCGGCTCTCTTCTTCCGCCTACCTCCGCTACCTAGCCCAGAAGAAGGCAACAAACAAATACTGCCCAGATTCACACACGGCACACAAACTTTCACGCAAAACGTACATTCAACTCCGGCGGGGCTGGAATAGAACCAGAAGCTGAGCCAGGCCAGAATCGGAATAGGAATCAGAAGCAGAATCAGAATCAGAATCAGATCCAAAAGCAGCAGCAGACCATAGACTGGGACTGCGACTGCGACTGGGACTGGGACTGGGATAGGTATACGAATATACGTATAAATTCCCATAAATCAGCTGTGAGCCAAAGGGTCAAATACCTTGTGTGGCGGGTCTAAAAATTACACACGAACATGTGTTGAAAGGAGAAATTAAAACAAAATTAGTTTTACACGCTGACCAGCCAGGGAGAGAGAGCAAAATAGAGCAAATGATAGAGAGGGATACCACAAATAGTGCACTGTAAAATAAACATTAAATAAGGGTGACAATTATTACTAAAAAAAATATAGAATGGAATTATAATCAGTGTATTTTCCTTGTTAGTTTATTTAAAAATATAGATATAGTGTAAGATAGGTAGGTCTATCTGTAAACAATTAATATTATATGCTTGTAAGCTTAATGCTTGGGTATTTCAGAAATATCTAGTGAATGTAAGTAAATGTACGGAATGTAAGTAAATGTATAATCTAGTTATAGAGTTGCTTTATTATTATATGGTAGCCCAGCACCGGCCTCTTAGGAGTCTGTTCCAATTTTGTTCCACTTAAAAAGCAAAAGCGGCTTAGATACGGATATGACTTGCTCTCGACTTCTCAACCAATATTTTTATATATGTATATGTATGACATGAACTCTCGGGCCGAGGATCAGAGTGGAAAGAAAGCCAGCAAACAAACTTAAACAAAAACGAAGAGCCAAGACTTTTGTGTGGCCATAAAAATGCTGGAGTTAAATTTGGCAAAAAGAGCTGAAATGAAACGCAGAAGCAGTGGATACGTCACTCAGACCATCAGCCAGTCTTTTAGGCTTTCTGGCCAAACGAAATGCAAAGCAAATTAAACCTTATTCCGCTTGATCTGCCCTCCAAGTACTCCTTGCACAGGGAACAAGCATTACAAATTATTGTAAAAAGTTTATAATTTCCTAGCTCTAAATTTATAGTTACCATTGCAAAAGAGAAAGACTCACCTAAACTTTAAGTATGTTATTTCTATTTTTGGAACATTTTACAATTACATATTTTCTCTGAGTGCTTATCCTCTTGCTGGTCACCCAGAGCCCACCCCAATCTCCTTTGTGTGCCAAAAGTCTTGGGATCCGCCATGGTCGGTCTTCACAACGCTGCTGATGATGATGACGATGTTGTGGCTTTGGTTTTTGGCTTTTGGGTTTTGATTTTTTGGTTTGCTTGCCGCCGCCACCGCCACCACTGCTGCTGCCACTGCTACGTTTAATACGCCACGGTGTTACCAAAGTGGCAGCGACAGTTGCGGCCATTCACCTCCCAAAAAACCAAATGTCCGCCGCCAGAGTGTGTGAGAGCCCATTGGCATACACATGCAGCACACACAAAGTGTGTAAGTCGGACTCCGGAGAGTGAAAGAACGGCCAGGCCAGCCCAGCCCAGCCCAGCCCGGCCAGAAGCTATCCCGTTCGCGTTGTAACCAAGTTGAGCCAAGCTCGCTAGGCCCACACCCATACTTATGCAGGCCCACGTCCATGCGCCAGTGCGTGAGAGTGCGTTTTGGGCCCAAAGTGTGTTTGTGTGTGTGAGCTTACCGAACTTTTACAAAGGTAAGTACACTGTAGAATATTAAGTAATCTTTCGGAAATGTATAGTAGAAGACCTTTATTTTCCCCCTGGAATTAAAAAGAATTAGCTCTGATAGGTTATTTTGGTGATTTTTGCCAAGCCACGTGAAAAAGTTGAGGATTATAGTTAATAGTTAACTTGATTGATTTAGGAACCTACAATTTTAGAAAAATCGGGTAAGAAACATGGAAGTATTACAAGACAATATGCTTTATGTGAAATTTAAACTTCTGCAACATCTACGCATTTGTTAGCAAAATGAAACATATTCTCTATTATTAGAAAAATTAGAATTAGAAAATTATCTTGTGCCTTCCGCCTTGTCTTTTAATGGATTTTCATAAACTTAAACCCAACTAGAAAAAGTGAATATAGATTAATATTTCTTAGCTTTCATTCTTGCTTTTAAAAACTGTACTGACTAGAATTCTCAACCGTTTATTAGCTTAGCTCTGTTTTTAATTATAAACTATTTGTATAATCTTTACAATTTTGGAAGTCATAAATAAAGTAATTTATTTTAATATAAAACAGGTCAGTTATCCTTTTAAATAATCTGAAGAACGATAGATGTTAAGTTTACGTTCCCTAGAATTCAATTTCTTTAATGGTTTGGAAAGTACAAAAAACATAAATTTTTTATGATTTTTAATTGTAACTGTTTTTTTCCCAGTGTCTCGCCTTTTTGGCGGCTTTATCTTGGGATTCATTTTTGGTTTTCACTGTCAGTAAGACCGGGCCACCAAAGATTACAGGCCAGCCCGGCTCACACGCATTTACACACACACACAAAGCCATCACAGCCATCATAAGCTCGTTGTAATGGATTTCGCCTTTTTGGCCTGCTTCCCTCGACTGGAATGATTGACATTGGGCAGGGTCGCCGCAGCCTCGACTGACATGCTAATGTGCGCCAATGTGTTTGCTTGTGTGTGTGTTGGGGGAAGAGCGCGGCGCTCCAAAACAAACCGAGCGACTGTGACGAGCCAAGCGGCAGGGCGGGCAGCAGGCGGGAGAGACTGTGAAGGCATGGAGCGCGGCTTGAAAACCGGCAAAAGTTCAAGCAAAACAAAATCAGCTGACGCCCAGCAGAGCCGAGGAATACATATGCCAGCTTGTAAGAGAGCTTCAAATGTAAGAGAGTCCAAAAAGGTGGGCAGCAGAGAGGACTGCAGACTGCAGTGCAACTGGCCTCAGAAATGCGGAAGTGTAGTGCAGCTCTCGTGCATCCGTCGTGCATGCAATGCAGCGGTGGGGCAGCGAAAGAGGGAGCGTGGAGCAGGGGGCCCGCTATTGAGAGATCAACTGGTTTGGGGCGCTGTCTGTTTGTATTGGTGTGTTTGTCACTGTTTAGGCAAACATTGTTTATAACTTGTTTATATAAATATTGTTAATTCCATGCGAGGCCTGGAAACTGGCCCCGACCGTCAAAGCTCTCTTTCGTTGTTTCCCTCTCTCAGTGGGCCCTCTTTTCGGTGTCTCTCTTTTGATCGTGGCTTCGATGAATATTACAAATTTATTTGGAGAGGTAAAAACTCGGTACTGCAGAGAGAGGGAGAGCAAGGCGAGAATCGTTAAAAGCGCAATTAATTGCTCACAACCAATATCAAATCAAAAGCGTTTTTAATGAATTGCACAAATTTGCACAGATTGCCGCTGATGTGTCGCTCTTTGGAGAAAAGGAAGGAAATAAACCAAGTTACGGATCGAGGCTTAAATGAAAAACAAATAAATGTCACAATGATTCATGCAGAGGGAAAATATCGTATAATTAGCTCAGGAAATAGGTTAGCTTCTTGGAAGTTGGCTTAATAATAATGATAAATCAAAGTACGGGTATTAAGCGGAATTTACAACAAGGAAATAGGCGAGGTAACTAAATATAAACTGTGTAACTCATAGAATGATTAAAATAAAAGCTAGGGGAAGTTAAAGTTGAATTAACATACAAATTCCCAACTAGTTCTAGTAGGATCCAAACAGGATACTGATGCAGGCTAAATCCTGACTTTGAATTGAATTTTATGTCTTATCATAAAGTTCCGTTTTTATCTTGTCTTGTTTAAATTCTTCCAAAGTTTGTTTTAAAAATATTATTATAAAATTATCCAGATAATAAGTTAATTTTCTATAAATTTAGCTAAAATACTTCAAGCCTCTATTAAACGACAATATTTAATTAGCTAGAGGAGGGAACTCCACCCTTTCCCACTCCCAAATCGGTCGATTAAATCGATTATCTAACATTGGGCGCTCAAGCAATCCATTTCCCATATCATCTGAGCGGGCGGCGCAGCGCGCTCACAACAAATTGGGTATATCATCATTTTATTTATAGCCATCAATTACCATTTATGCATTTCCAATTAGCCTGGTAGTAGTTGCAGTAGTGGTGGTAGTAGGTGCTGGGCCAGCTCCACAGAGCCACAAACTCCGCGCAGTTGGGCACACAACTGCCACATTCACACGTGCAACAAAAGCGGCAGCAACCAGCAACAAGCAACAGCAACAGAAACAAGCAACAAGCAACAAGCAACAGCAACAACTGCAGCAACTATGAAAGCATTTTCCAATTCCGATGCATGACATTAGATGCGCTCTCCCATACACGAAGTTACATATGCATGAAAAGAATCCCAACTGGTAATGAAAATAAAGTGCACGTCGCATGCGGTAATAATAACAATAAAATAAAATAACAAATTACACGCAACACTGCCTGGGCCTCTGAGCCTGGGACTCTTCGCTTGCAGCCCAACTTGGCCTGCACTGAGAAAAAGTGATCTCAGAGTTAGCAATTGCATCACAGCCAATTTGCATTTTAAGTTGCTTATTTAGAGCAAATATTTTCATGTGTAGGGGCGCCATGCTCGATGGGATTTATAATCGTGTGATTGACTTCTATTCGTATGGCTCTTAGGGCTGTCTGCGAACCGATTACACAATCGATTTTATCTTATTTAACTATTACCGATAATTAGTTTATATTATATAGATTAGCTGTAATTTATCACTATTTTTACGGTTTTTTTTTTTCTAAGGTGTTTTTAAAATGAACTAAAACTGTTACTACTTCTACTTAACCCTAAGTTTAGGTCGTTCCCCGGTCAAACTGAAAGTAAGTTCAGTCTGTTCTCTGGTCTGAATAAATAACTGGAGGTTAAAAGAGAATATGTCTTTGTTTTTTTAATTTATTGGGACAGAACACTTCTTCACTCTTAATTTCAACCTTACTCTCAGTTTAAATTAACTGCTGGTTAAAATGGTAATAATTTACTCTCAATTTAAATGGTCTCCTGGCTAAACTGGAAGTAAGTTCAATCGGTTCTCTGACCTGAAAAATTAACTAAAGGTTAAAAAAGATTAGGAAATTCTAATTTTAAATGATATATTTTAAACCAGCAATTGAGACAACAATTCATTGGCCCCAATCTATTACTTATCTGATCGTTCAAACTTATCTGGACGTTAAGGAACCGACTATTAAAGTAATATTACGATACATATATTTCAGATATAGATTACTTTGTAAATTAAAGTTAATTTAAATGCAGCTTTCTAGCTTAGAGTTTTTATATCAAAATAATTCCAATTAAATCATTTAAATTTTTTCTCGGTGTCGCTTTCGGCTTTCATTGGAGTTCGACTTGAGTTTTGGGACTTGGCCAGGCGAGGAGCGATAATTACGGAAACACGGCAACAAAGGCAATCGAGCCGACGACGACTCACTGAAAAAGTTGGCAGAAGAAGGAGCCGGAGTCGCTGCTGCCGCTGAGAATCGTGTGTCCCCATTTCGGAGAAAGAGCGGACTCCAGATCGGAGGGTGGGACGACTGGGAATGGATAACCCAGCCCGGGGCAGAGAAAGCGGTTGCTGGCCAAGAGTCTCGATCCCGAAGAGGTTACAGCCAAGGGCAGGCCAGCTTACAAGTCCAAGCTAAGAGCGAGCCGAAGCCAGCTTGGGCTAGCTTAACAAATCGGCTCTCTTAGCCCGCTCTTTGTTCTGAAGAGCCGGAGAAATGTGGCCAACACAGACGGGGCACTAACACTCAGGCAAACTTACACACACACACACAGGCGGCTACAGCTTAGTTGTGCAGCTCAGACAATCTGGGTCACATTTTGCCATTGAACCGGTGACGTCACAGCGGGGCAACGACCGCAAAGCACGACCAGCTACAACAACAACAACAATAACAACAACAAGAACATCGGTGAGAGCAAGAGCAACAACTACAACGAAGACATCGGGCAACCATTGGAAAGCGTGCAAGCAAACATTTTTTACAACGACAACACGAAGCCGCGACCGAGGCTTTCCAGCTTCTGGTTCAGCCTCAGTTTCAGCCGCAGCTTCGGCTTCATTTCTGGTTTTCGGCCTGGTCGGTCGCTCTCTAGCTGGCTGGCTGATTTGTTGCCCAGCAAGCAAAACTGTGTGTGTGCGACACCCGGCCCAAACACCCTCCCATTCCGCCTCCACCTTCCTTTCGGTTCCCCTGCAGGTGATCCTCCTCCCCCGCTCACAATAGTTCATTAGATGCCATGTGCCATCGTGGCGGAACAAACATGATTTGGCTGCAGACTGAGGAGCAGCCAAACAGCACTTGAAGAAAAAGAGTTGACAAGCATCTGTATTCTAAACTAATTCTTACTTTATTTTTAATAATTTGTTTTAATCTAGAGAAATCAATAAGAAACAGAAATGTTCAGACTGGTAACCGGCGGGCCCTTAGCCTCATAAGCAGAACAAGATGCTGAAAGAAGTCCTTATAATAGGCAATTCTAAACAATTGCTTTAAATATTTCGAAGAATTTTATTTAATCTTAAATAAATATATATTTTTTACATTACAGCTAAAAAATTACCCACCAAAAATACCTTTATACTGTTTATCTTAAGTTAGAATCAATCATTAAACTTTCCAATTTCATTTTTGATAATTTCTTTTCATTTTTATAAAAACTTTAATGAAGTCTTGTTAACTTATTTATTATTATTATTATTATAATTATTTAATGGAATTTTCTCTTGAAAATATAACCTTTATTTACGCTTTTTTTGTGTGCAGTCTTGGAAGTTTTTCAACTAAATCCAAAAGCCGGCATTTTGCATTTGAAACGCCTTCGACTTTGAAGGCTCCAGGGCTGGCGCTGCAAACTACTGCCTCCGCCTTACCTTATGAACGCTCTGCACAGCGGTCAGGCCAAAAGGTTCTATTTTTAATTTGGACGCGATTAGATAAGCCCCCAGCAACAGCAGAAGCAAAAGCAGAGGCAGGAATGGGAATCGCCACCGTTGGAAGGGACGGAACAAAGCGAGCGTGAATACATGGCTCTTGGCGCCGCTTCCGTCACAGCGCCGAAATAGCTCAGTTGGGAGAGCGTTAGACTGAAGATCTAAAGGTCCCCGGTTCAATCCCGGGTTTCGGCAAAAGCTTCTTTTTTTATATTTGTTTTATTATAATTTGTATTTAATAAATAATATTTCTTATATGTACTATGTTTCCTTGCAGCTACACGAATTCAATGTAGCAAGCGATGAAGCATTAAGCTATGATAGCAATTTCGATGTTTCTATGTTTCAGCTAATTTTATATTATGTTTTTTTTATAATATAAATGTATTTATTTATTTAAATGAATGAAAACCATGCATATTTGCTATAAATTATAGGTATTATTATTATTAGCGTTTTGATAGTGCTTAGGTATTTGAAATATATAATGAAAGTAATTGAAATTAAAAAAAATATATACTAACGAATATAAAATATATTATATTATTATTTATATAAAATATTAACATTAAATATATAAAAAAAAGTTATCATTGCCGAAACCCGGGATTGAACCGGGGACCTTTAGATCTTCAGTCTAACGCTCTCCCAACTGAGCTATTTCGGCGCTGTGGGGGTACGGAATCCAAGAGTCACGTTGGCGCACCGACTGTACAATCGAGGTGGAATATACATATATTATACACTATAATATACTATAATCTAGCTGGACTTTAAACGTAGCTTTAGTAGAATTTATTACACATTATAATTATAACTAAAATAAACAGAGAGCTGCGAATATATTAAAGATATATAAGTAACTTTGAACTAACTAAACTAAACTCGGTCATTAATTAGCTAGACAGAATAATTTAAAAATATATCTACACTTATAATTCTGCTTATTTAAGCCCAAAACTATTTTAAAAAATTCTTTTAAATATATATTTACCCTTTTAATTCTAGTTTTTTTAACCTCCATCTAAGTTTCATTTGAAAAAAAAAATTTTCCTTTATTATTTTATTGCTACATTTATCTTATTGTAATATGCATTAAAGGAACAAAAATATTCAAAACCCAAACTAAAAACTCTATTGAAACTAATCCAAAAAACCCCTAAAATATGTTGCCTTGTCCTTGATATTTTGAATGTGTCCTTCATGTCCAGTGGCATGTGACTGTCAATCAAAGGATGTTCGCAAAATTAAACTAAGCCGGCGCAGCAAATGCTGACCTGGCCAGCGGGACAATGAATGGCAAGATGGCCAGGATAAAAGGTGTGGATTAGGCTGCATAATGGGCACGACGACTCAATCAAGCAGCAGGCCAACGGGCACAAGGCCGGTGGAAAGTGGAAAGTGAAAAGGAAAATGCAAATCGCATTATTGAGGCAGTAGTGGACCTTGGACATGGACCATTGTCCAGTTGACTGATACGCTCTAGGCCGGGATAAAGCAAAAGTGTGACGAATGCGCTGACAACAATTAGGGATTCGCAAAGGTGCGCCCAGGTAGGAAAACCTTCAAGTGGACACCGGATTGAGGCGACAGCAGCAGCAGAAGCAGCAGCAGAAGCGGTTGGGGCGTGATGATAGATTCCTGGCAGCTGCAAATTATATGCAAAGGAACTGGGCCGGAATCGAGTCCCATTCAGGCGGTGTCCAGGCAGGAACAGCTGCCAAGTGGAGGACGCGTGCTAGGCGACCGACCACAAAAGCCATTGACTCGCGCTGAATTGGATAGGAATGGAATGGAGAGATTGCTACGGCCTACGCCCCGGAATATCGCATATCCGCTTGGCATAAAAAACCAAATGCTCCATGGCAACTGGCACGCACCACATGGCGCCCTCGGTGTCTTTTGCATAAAAAAAACCCAAAGAAAAAACTGAGAGGCTCGGTTTTTTTTTCTATAATTTCATTGTTATTTTTTTTTATTATTGAAAGTGAAAGACGAAAACAGGCACCCTCAAGTTGCAGCAGCCAGGAAGTGTGGCAGCCGCGAAAAAAAAATTGAGTTGAGAACAAGAGAGCACATAAAAAAAAAGTGAAAAGATCTTTTCGGGTCTGCGGTCGGGGTGCGGATTGTCTATGACGCAGTCTCAGGTTTTTTTTCCCTCCCTATCACAGAGGAAATCATGTGCTAACGCTGCTGTCTTTGTTCAACTGTGGTCCATGCCACACAAGTCCTTTCCATTGAGAGTGTGCCTGCCACAGCTCCTTGCTCTCCTTACTCTCGTTTTCGTTCGACGCTTCCAGAAGCGTCTGCCGATGCCGATGCCGAATCCCTCAAGCAGATGCGCTTAGAATTTAGAAATATGCAAACTTGTATCAGGGACCCAGCGTTCTGGGAGCGTCGAAGGCGTCTTGAGAGCTCCGCCCATCCCCCATCTGGCATAAACATTACATGGCGGCGGTGCTGGCGTCTGTAAGGGTTGTGCTCTAAGCACAGCGACTAACTGCCGTAAGGGGTGACATGTAAATTTTTGGTAGATTTGTAGTACAAATTCCTGTAAAAGCTACTAGGCTGGCAGGTTCTGTAGCTGGGCAACAATGTACGTTTATTTACAGAGACCTCGCCGCCACCCCTTCGGCAATCACAGCCAGAGCGGAGGGGCTTTTGGAGCCACTACCCCTTGGCATTGGCTTACACAATGTGGCCAGCGTGTAGTTTGTAATACAAAAGGTACTCACCAATACCCCTGCAAAGCTCCTCGGGGGTGGTTTTCACAGTGGTGCAGGGTATTGAATACAATAATATCATCTTTAAGCCAATTTATTTTGTATTATATGAAGAATTAAAATAGATGTATAAATATTGTAAAAGGTTAATTTAATGCTTTCTTTATTTGTTTTGTATTCCTTAAAAAATTATATTAAGAATAATTTAAAAAACTCATTTCCCTTGCTTACTTGCCACTGCTTCTCCCTGCGCAGCGAGAATCCTGCTTAGCTCCACACTCCCTTCACTTTCTCCTTCGCGGCCCTCTCTCGGCGTTTGCGCAGAGCGGGAGTCCTTGATTTGGGGCAAGTCCTGCCTTGGAATTTATCCACCAGCTAGCCACTGCTGTTGGCCCGCTAACAGAATCTACAATATTTCTTTTTCTCCAACGGAATGCGACGCCCACGCAAAAGTCGATTTAGGCGCCAAGTTTGTCACGCAACGCTGTGCATTGATAATATATGCAGACGCTCCCTCACGTGGCAGGGACATAAAAATTTCTTATCATTATCGTAAGGGTAATAGGCAACCAAAGTTGGCCAGTAAGTCGGGGGCGTTAGTGGGAGTGGTTAAAAGAGGCAAAAAGAAAAAAAATATATAATAAGAGAGAGCTCTTTCTGACATTACTGACGCTGGCATTCATAACTTGTGCTCCCAAGTTCTTGTTATTGTAGTTGTAGTTGCCAGCCCCCCAAAAGTTAACACTGCGCATGTCCTGTCAGGAATTAGAAGCACCTATTGGAAACCCTGCTCTCCTGTTGCCCAACGACGCCGACAAGTTGACTGTTTTCGCATTAAAATGCCAGATTTATTGCCCCAGCGCGAGTGGGACCGAGAGCGATGCTTCTAATGCCGCTTCTAAGCACGCTGCCGGCTGCATTTTCTTTTTCTAACATTTCTATGAGAAATATCTGGCTAGCAGGCGTCGAGGAACACCAGATGGGGATTGGAATGCGGCGGAATCTTTAAGGGGGCCGGGCCATGTATCTATCCGGGCCTCCTGTTGGCCTGACAACGTGTGACGAAAATGGAAATTTTCTAACGGCCGCCCTCGCGGCTCGCTGGCTTCCTTTTTGGCCAAAAATTGCCTTGGGGCCCGGGATCGGAGTTCTTGGCCCGGCTGCGAGCCTGTTCGAATGGGCCAGAAGATTGATGACTTGACGTTTTAATGACGTGCTAAATGCCCATAAAAGTCAACGACAGCTCTGGCATTTTTTCGGCTCTCTTCGATTTCCTTTTTGGTAAGCTCTTAACGGCTCCTGCGAGGGTGTATGCATATTTTTTATCTAGAAACACATGTCTTTGGGCATGATAGCCTGCTCGTTTCAGCTCGAAAATATTTTTTTAAAGCCACTCAAAGTTGCCACACACTCACACACACACTCACACACACGGCACAAGAGTGTGTGAGATAAGCTCAAAGTGGTTGCGGCTCGAAATACTTTTTGGGGTGGCGCCGCACAATGTGTTGCCTACTTTGCAGGGCATGAAAATTCCCCTTTTTACGGTCTCAAGTTTATTGAAAAATCACCGCATGCTGGAGGAGATGGAGGCGGAGCGGGCTTGCACTTATATAATATACACACATGCCGCGACCATAATGTTTAAGTGCCGCCTGGCGGTGACGCCGCTGCTGCTGCTCCCAGCTGGGCACCTGTTCGCATAAAGCCACAAGTTGGCACTTTAAGAAGCGGGCGCCATTTTGAAATTTTTGCTGGCATTTAAAACTTGGCTCACGCAGCGTATGCGCGATTTGCGTATGCGCCAGCATTCCGGGACATCCCTGGATAGGTTTCCCGCCGGCCAGCCGCCGCGCTCCTGCCGCTTCCTGGCCGCCGCGTGCCACACATGCAACGGATCAATAGCTGACCCGGCCACGCCCGTCGAACGGAATGTTCGGCGATATATACAGACGACGGATATCGGGGATGCTAAGCCGAAAGCTGCCACACATGCGGAACTGATGCATTTTCATTTACCAGGCGATCAGGGCTGCCGAACCGGAAGTGAATTCCTAAGCTCACTTCCGCCTTCGCCGGCAGCACTGGGTGGCGCGCAAGCCAGTCAGCAAGCTCCCAATCCTCGCTCCTGTTCGCCTGTCATTCAGGCGTCCTGAACTGTCGCCTTGGCCAATGTTGCCATGGGGCCTTGGCCATGGGCTCCAAAGCAACAACTCCGACAGCAGTACAACAACAAAAGCAATGTGTTTACAAAATATTTTGAGATGTTTTTGCTTTTGGCTAGTTCTCTGCAGAGACTCTGAAGTATTTTCGGTATGTCACATTTTTGGGGCAACAACGTCATCGGATTGGAATGCGACGCCGCCGCTTTTACTGCCATCTGCTGGCCTAATGACGGTATTCCTCTGCCGGCTCCAAAAATTCCTCGGACTTTCGCCCGGTTGGCGCATAAATACATATAGCATTTGTGTCCACCTATCGCTTAATTCTCAACGCCCGACTCTCGACATCGGCGAGGGTTACTTTCACTTACTGTGACTGCCGATTTGCGACCCTTAACTTTTTCTGCTTTCGGGGTAGTTTCCACGCTCGTCTGTGCCACATGCCGGTGGGGCAAAAAATGTCTGTACATACTGTTCGCTTCGGAGGGAGTTGCTTAGATTTTTTTGATATCGCCGGGGTTTGGGCAGCTTCTTAGCTTTGCTTAGACGCCCCACATGTGTAGTTTTCGAATGCCAAGAGCGCAGGACACTTTCGCTTTCCACACACACTCACACACGAGGGAGAGCGGCAGGAGAGAGAGAGAGAGCTCACAACTATTATCCGGTAGTAAAAGCCCAACTGAGATAGTTCGTCGTCCTGCTGGGGATACTGGTGGCCGGATAACCTGGTATGGTAATACTGTTAGTTTTGAAACACTATAGTTTCGTAGTTTTAGTTATAACAGTAGTCGCCACACACATGTGTGTGTGGTGTGTGTGTGTGTTGGGGGATAGTGTGCAGTTTTATCTAAGGGCCCAATGGGCTTTGCTGTTCGCCTTGTTGGAATATACGAAAAAATCCATTATTATGAGCGCCAACTCCTGCCGCAGGAGTCGGATTGGCTCCTGTCGCGCACCTGTCGCCAAAGATTGCATAATTTACCTGGCCGCAACAGGCAACCAGAAAATGGAGCCCACTGCCTGGTGTCCCCGCCCTCAGGTGAAATAAAGCACGGCAAAAAAAAGGCCAATTGTAAAAAGGTAACAAATTCTAATACCTTTGCGGGGTGGCGCTGGGCGTGCTAAGCTGGCCAGCTGGTGCGGCAATGCCTAGGGTTGCGTCGGCGTTAGAAATTTCTAAGCGAGAATTTCAATATTAGAAGCTATCAGGCGTCGAGGATGTCGCAGCAGGCGTTGGTATGCATTAGCGCAGTTAGATGCTCCAGCCATGCCAGCTATGCGCATGACACATAACACCAGGCGGCGGCACCCACAAGCCACCACCTGCCAGACACCACCCACAGCCCACCCCATTCAAAAATCTCAGTCATCGCCCCGTGGAGAGGTGGCGCAGTACATACGTAGTGCACTGGGAGAAAAGTCTGACAGTAAATAATATAATAATACAAAATATAATTAAAACTCAAAACAAACTTATACGAAAGTATTTTAATTGGTTTAATAAACTATTTATTTTTGCTAATACTATAACCATTTTTGCGTGCAAGATTTTAAAAATTTTCAATTGCAATAAAATAAATTTACATATTTCTTTATACTTTTTCTAATTGTAATATTAAGCTATGTAATTCTACAAGTGCACCTCTCGTGACCTGACCATTGAGTGCACTTAACCGAACGGTAAATAATATTACAAGAAAAAAAAAGAAAATAATGAAAACGGAAAAGAAAAAACGTGACAAAAACACATAAACACGGAGCACACACTGCCTAGTGGTGGCTCGGACCGGGTGAGCAGCATTCCAGTGCCAGTATCCTGCTCCTGGACGCTGGCAGCCTGTTCCAAATGAATTTCTGGAGCTTTGAAGATTATGGACTCACTCAGGAGACGCTTTGATGTCGTCACGCTGAGCATGCTCAAGTCGGCGCTCCCGACGTTTAATTAGTTTAAGAGGATCAAAAGAGAGCTTCAAGTGGTTGCCACGGCCAACACACACAGCGGACGAGGGCCGCACAAGTTGCATTTAAAGGATACGCCAACAGGCGAGCAGCAAGTCCCAGTTGGCGGATGACAAATGGGGGGCAAATGGGAAATGTTTTGGGAAATTCGAAGAGCAAAAATAAATACAAATACAAATGCCATAGCCATGAAAGAGAGGAGTGAAAATAAAATTGATAAAGTGCCATAAATAAATTGCTGGTCAAGTAAGCACACATAAAGCCAAACCCTGTGTGTATGTGTAAGCCAATCCAATGGATATGGTTACGGATACCAATGCCCCCGCGGTGTCTGTGTGTATGTGTGTGCTCTGTATCTGGCAGATACATGTGCCTAGGCATGTATATCTGTGGCATGTACTTAATGAACTGGCAACTGGCAACTGGCAACTGGCAACATGTGTAGCATATTATTTACACAATTTAATGTATTTAAATGCAATTCTTTGTGCCGCCCCTCCGCCGGAGCTCTTCCCTCTTCGGTGCCCCCGGAACCACCCCATTCGCACCCGCACACGTGCCACTTGCCAGGGGGCAGCCACAAACACCAGTGCAGTGATGTAAGTATATGAAATGCGAATAGGTTCGCAGGATACGAGCACAAGTGCCGCTGCCATTGAGTGGCGGCTGGGGGGTGGGAGTTACCAGGTCTCTGTAGGCGGGAGGGGTTTGCCGGGGCACTCCGGTTCAGGGGTTCAGGGATTCCTGGGGTTCAGGGTTCCACTGGGTAGCAGCCATCATCATCATCATCATCGTCGCCGCCAGCCGACAAACCGAGGAGGGGAGCAGCAGAGGCACAGCCAGCCCCATGTCGACACATTGCCCCTGCCGCTCCACATTGTCTCTCTGCCTCTCGGCCTGTCTGTCGGGGTGTGTGCGCCCTGTACAGGCCCCGCTCGCCACTCGCCACTCGCCACCCCAATTGTATTTTTCTGGCTTTTTTTCCCTGCTTTCGGCAGGGGTACACATATTTATGTGTAGTACATATGTTTAGATTTGTTATTCATGCCATGTAACGGAGCCAGCTGAGCTCTCTATCTCTCACTTGTAAATGGCATTATGTGCTTTGTACATGAGCCGTCGCCTGCCGTTCCTCTGGATTACCCAACCGAGGGTCCTAAGCCCAAATGTCCTCTTATGTGTGGTGTTGGTGTTGCGGCAGGAGTAGGAGCAGCGTGCTCATGGACACTGATTGTTGTGCTGGGCTCCTGAAGTGTCCAACTAGGGAGCGGGGCAGCCAAAAGCAAGCAAGACAAGATATTATTTACTTTAGAAACTTGATATATAAAACCTTATTGACGCAAATGTAATTTTGAGGGATATCTCATACTGATTTGTATTTAAATTTTAAAAAAGTTTAATAATATAGTTTATTTTAAAATTCTAACGCGGCATAAGCATATAGGTTTGCATATGACTATACATTTTATAGGAGAAAAAAATCTAAGAAAAGCTTTAAAAAGTTTTGAAAATTATTAATTTTCCTTTCGTGTTTCTTCATTTTTAGCATTACATTTCAGAAATTTATATAGTTTTAGTTGCTTCAAATAAAGAAAACAAGTAACAATTTATATAATACTTAGATACTTTATTCATTTAATAAATTGATTCAAAATATTCCAATTACTTTCATATTATTTATTTAAAACAAACTAATTACATCCTGCAGTCTTTGAATATGGCTTTCTCATAAATTTCCTTTCTTTTCTATTATACTAATTACTACTATCCAGGAAGTTTCTTACCTTTCCCGTGAATCTTCCCAAGTCCAACTCGATGGTGGCCCAAATCGTTGCAGCCCAATGCTCGGGCTTTCACTTTCGTTGGCTTGCCGGCAGCATCCAATAATAAAGCCATTTGGCTGCTAAACGTTCCGCTAAATGTTTGCCATAAACCGGCGCCGGCGTCATAAAACCCAGCTAGATACCGGACCCGACGGGAATAGTGAATTCTCGGAGGAAGAACGCGCCAGCTGGAGGGCATTGGGGAGAGGAGCAAGTTCAAAAACCCCACGACACGACAACTATCAACCAAGCCAAGTCGGGCCAGGCTGGGCAAGAGTGTTGCAATCTGGGTTTATTGTACTTTAAGCGTGCAGAGTTGCCAGCTCTAATTGCGGCTCTGTGTGCGTGAGCCCGTCCGTATCTGTGTGAGAGTGCTTGAGTGTCCACCAGATACTCGTACTCGGCGGTGGCCCTCGATGGGCTGATGAGCTGATGGGCTGATGAGCCCGTGTCCATGTCTATGAAAATGCATCGCTAACTATGTCCACAGCAGATCTAATTGTTTGTGGGGCCGCTTTCGCAGTATCTGTGTGACTTACGGAGGTTCAGGAGTGTGTGTGTGTGACTATATCTCGTTCATGTTTGCTATAATTTTTTGACGCTTGAGTTAAATTTCAAAGCATCAGCGTCTGCGTTCCAGCTCACAGCCCTCTCCGTCTCCATGCGTTATCAATTGGGTATATATGGGTATATGGGGCTTGAGGATCACTTCCAAAGCCCCAAAATAATATTTCAATTTATTCAAAAACATTTTTATTCTAATAAAAAATAAATTAAATGTTTATATTAACTGAAATGGTCAAATATTTATATATATATTTTGAAGTCTTCCAAAATATCAAAGGATTCTTAGCATATTTTATAAAAACTTAAATTCTTAAAGCTTTATGCATTTCAATCCTATTCCTTATTAATTTTTAAATGTTTGCTTTTAAGCTGTATTATAAATAACAATATATTTTAGAACAGAACTTTAAGTAATCTTGAAGCCAGTCAAGGATATTAATTTAATAAGAATTGCTTTCTTAAAAAGCTCTTGCAACACTTATGCTTGAAGTCAGAGTCTAAGCCAGAATCTTGGCTTTTCCGTAGCAAATATGACTTTTGACATATATTGAACTATATTTATTATTTATTAATTAAAATGTAACCTTTAAGTTTTTTTATTTATCCAATATAAAGTCAGCTTGACCCTTTAATATCTACTGTCTATACTGTGCTGTTTGTATCAATAATTTTTGTGTCTTTTCTATTTTCCTAAAAGATGAGCACTGCAAAGTCGAGCCCCCTTCGCGATCATCCGTTTCTGCTGCGATTGTTAATGAGGAAGGAAATCGCCCTAATTGGATGTCAACAAACATATTAAACGCGAGCCGCGAGCGTCTGTGATACGAGTGTTTTATTGCATTCGCTTTCCCGGTACTCGGCAGTACTCGCCACTCTCGAATTTCCCCCGCCGCAGTCATCCGGACTCCGGAGTTCCCCCATAGCAGCAGCGATTGTGTGGGCAGTCAGCCAGTTTCCGGAAACTTTTTCGCGATAAGTTAATTGTATCTGTCGTCTGCAGCCGGTGCCTGTTGCCGCTGCTGTTGCTGCTGGTGATGTTGCTGCTGCTGTTGCGAATTGCGAGCTTGTGCTTGCCAAGCACAAGGTTTAATTGAGTGAAATTGAGACTGCAATCGCGGCTCAAGCCATAGGCAAAAGGCCACTTATTGATATATCCGGACTGGCAGCCACAAACAAGTTGCAGTCGAATGGCAGAGGCAGAGGCACAGGCAGAGGCAGCGACAGCGGCAAATCACATTTCTCTGCGAGTTCATTCAACCTCGCCCCAGTGAACTTAGCTGAGGTTATTTTTACTCCCAGGCAGTCGCACCTCCGGCTCTGCCCCCTTGGGCAGCCTCCTAGGCCATTCCAAGTAGTAGCAGCCGGAGCAACTGGTCTGGTCTCTGGTCTCTTGTTCGGGCCAAAAGAGCTGGTTGGTTGGTTGCTTGCTTGGTTGCTTGACTGCTGGCTAGATGGCTGGAGACCAAAGCCTCTGGTCTCTCGCGAGGTACAGCAGATTTATAGTGCCCGCGGCCGAGGCACTGAGAAAAAAGCTAGGAATATATAGTCCAAATATAATCTCTGTACAAATTTAGGATCATAATTTTGTTCAGAACTATTTTGTCGTTAAAAAAAACAAAAAAAATTATAGTTTAAATTAAGTAAAGACTCAAAAATAAATAAAAACTACAATTACATAACTACTCTTTTCTGCAAAGCTAACTTATTATATGATTGCTGTTGATAAGATTCTTATACCATATATACATAAACATTGGTAACTCGCTGAAAATGTATTATTTATTTACCTCAAAATAAAGATCTATTCATCAGGTTGTCCCAGAAAAAGACACAGTGGAGTTGGAGAAATCACCATTTACTGTCGTCTGGTTATTTTCAATTGATCTCAGCTTTGGAAGTGTTCTGGCTTAGCATTTTCGGTCAGTGTATGTGGCTGCTACGCTGCTCATTTTATGTTTTGCTTGACTGCAGTTTCTGGTGGTCGTTGTTGTTTCTGTTCGACGTTGCCGCAGTTGTTGCATGTGCTGGGACCGCTTTGCTTCCTTATTGGGTGAAAATCGCGGCGATGGCTTGGGGAGGGAAGTAGATTTTGATTGCCAACAGATTGATTTGTCATTTTTTTTCTCCTTCTGGCCGCATCCTCCCGCCTTTGCAGCAGCTGCCCCAGCCTCCGCCTCCGCCTCCGCCTTTGTCCATTCAGCAGAATGCGGCGCCTTTGTTACGCTAGCGATCCCGGTGCATTGATCTAATGGCCATTGACAGGCGCTGCTGATAAATTATGAAATCAATAACAGAGCTGTAATAAGAGCGACTGTGCAAGGTTCATAGTTGGCATGCATAAGATACGCGCACGCACTCTCCAGATGCCTCGAGAGGCCGGAGATACAAAGATACACCCGAGTGTCCGCTCACTGCAAGTGCTGCTGATAATTACAATCACAATTGTCACATATGCAAATCGATGCGGAATTTCTACAGAGCTCCGTCCGGTGATTTCCATAGCCTTAGCCTAGCCCCTGCCTCTTTGATTGATAGCTCAGAATCAAAGGCAGCTCTTGTCTCCACACTCTGCCAGAGTAGAAAGAGCATATTCAGGGAGGCTAGAAAGCAAGCCAACTGATCAGAAAAGTCATTAAATATAGTCTTAGAGATACCGTAACCTTATGCCCCATTAGAAAATCCTTATAAACCACACATAGGTTAGTATTAATCCTAAAGGGTATCTCGAGTTTCGGCTAAAGCTTCTTGTTTGTTTATTCTCGTTGCCGGGGCTCTGTGTTTTCATAAATAATTTTGCGTAAGCTGGGCGAACACATGGTAAAAGACGCCAGGCCGGGACGGCTTACGTGCCAGCGAGCAGCGAGCGGAGCGGAGCGGAGTAGCATCCAAGGAGTATCTGCCAGATACGCGTATCTGCATGATGCGCAAGCAGGCCAACGACCGTTTGACCGCTGGGTAATGATCGCCGATCCGCATAGCCTGCCACATCCATATGCTGATTCTTATGCACCACCACCCACTACCGATCTGTAGCTCACTTATCGGTGCCATTAACGGAGAACGACCCCCTCGTCGACTCACTGACTTACCTAATATCCTGGCCCGTTCGTTTCGTTCTTTCATTGAGTTTCGGCAACTGCCGTTGGCCCAAAGGTATGCGAGGCAGCAGCGGTAGCGGTGGCATTTGCATTTGTCGTCACTGCGTCAGTGCGTCTCTGTTATGAACCGAATGGATCGATTTAGCATATTCAATTCCCCAGAGATTTAGCATATGCGCCAGTCATTACAGGCGAAAAGCGGGGACTGGGACCCGAGTGGGGCCCACGCACTCGTAGGTGGCAATTCGGTGGCTGTGTGTGGAAATCGAGGAAAAGTTCCATCACAGTCACGTTTACTTGATTTAATTCGTTGACCGAATCTGGAGTAAAAGTTCACAAAGTAATTTATACTGGAGTGCCAGCGGAGTCGCCACCGAGCACGTGGATCACAACGATCTTGAGCAGTCGTTGCTCCGGCCAGGATTCTCGGACGATAAACCGGCATATCTACAAGGTGATAGATAGACTCTCTATTCTAGATTAAGCTGGCTGCTGGCGCCTTGAAGAAAGTATTTAATAACAGAAAATGGATCTGCAGATTGATGAAATCTGCATAAATCCGGGTCAACTGAACTCTATGCTAACAGTTAGATGTGACCACTCTGCCTCTCAGCTAATTAAAAGTGTCAAACGATAGGAGCCTCTTAAGTGGATTGGCCAGTTACCACAATTTATCATTAGCCAGCAGGCAATGCTGTTGGCCAAAAAGCCAGTCGTAGTCGAAAAGCACGAATGTTCAAACTGTCAACGCGGCTGCAGCAAACAACGCCAGTGGCAGAAACAATAACAAGTTTCTGGCATTGCAATTGCAAATTATGAAAGAAAAAAATAAAGAAAAACTGCAGCATTGCATGGGCAAGTCCAAGAGCAAGAAAAGTCAGCGGAAAAATACTGTTAAGTGTGCAAAAACCGAAATAAACAACTTGGGGGGAACATTGACCCAAATTTTTTTTAAATTTCCAAGACCGTTTGAAGGTTTTCCTTAGCAAACATTGCATAAGTAAGCGTAAATCGCAGCAGCCGTCCTGGCTCCCCGAAAAATGAAAACCCAAATCGATCGAATTACAAGGCAAATGCGGCAGAGAAAGTGACTGATCGGTGGCAGAGGGGGAAAACTCACCGACTGACAGTTGTGCCAACAAATGTTGGATGTGGCACGTGGCGCTTTGAAAAGCAAAAGTAAAACAAAAGGTGCAAAACGGAAAGGAAAACGAAAACCCAAACGATGCATAACGAATTCGTTATTAAAAAAATAAGGAAAAACTGTTTGGAAAGTGAAAACCCAACAGCGGAAGCGCCAAAATGCAGCGAGGATGATGCGCATCCGGGCCAGCGCTCGCTCAAAAAAAGGTAGATTTCCGTGGGGATCCCACGCCAAGTAAATCAAACAGCTTAACGGAACCGCGGAATGTCTTGGGAAACATAAGGTTAATGGACGCCTTCGTCTGTTCTCCGTAATTAAATATTTATGGTAAGTTTACAACTTGGTCGGTATTTTATTTAAAGGCCAAACCTTTAGTGAGTCCTTTACCACTCATAACATTTTTGTAAGCATCCTTGAAGGTTCCAGTGCCATGCCTAGGCCCGTGCCAAGCGCTGTGGCGATCATCTTACAACAGCCAGGGGATCATCTCAAGGTGAGTCCCATCCCCATCTCCAAGTCACATAACCCGTGCCAAAAGGGTTGCCTTCCCCGCTCGTGCCAGGCAGCCGCCGCCTTTCAATCGAATATTATTTCCATGCCGGAAGTCCTTCGGCACTCCCTGCTGCCTCTCTTTCTCTCGTATTTTTGAGTTTTTTACGTCGCTGTAATAAAACGAAAGGATTTATATTTCCTATTGTGCGACAGATGACACATCTTGTAATCTGCCTCTGCCCGCGCCTTCTGTTGGCCTCAACAGCTGACTTGGAAGCAGGCTGATTTTTTGGGTTAAAAAGATGTGAAAATCGACTAATTCCGCAACACTTCTGTGCAGTTTCTGCAGTTCCTTATCTTTCACGTTTTTTTTTCCTTTTTGGTTCTTTGTGTCTTTGTGAGTGGACCTGCCTCCGGTGTCGCATTTCGCGGAAGCACCCGTCGCTACGGTGGGCCGGCCTGCTGACTCATCTTGAGCGTTTATCCTTTTTATGAGTCGGCAGTTGCGGCTTAAGCCCTTTGAGCTGGCCCGACTTAGCTACCGCAAATGTCACGTAAAGTGGGCAGTGGCCGTCGCGCCGCCGGCTCAAAGACCATTAATTTGGGACTTATGCCACATAAGGATATTAGCATTTTGGCAAGGATTCTCTCAATGTCTCTGTTTGACCACTGGCGACAGTTGAGATCCTTGGCCAACATCTATATTTGAACGATGGCACTTGGCAAGGGAAGGAAAGGTGTCTGAAAGGATCTTTAGGACTAAGAAAGGGGATTAGTAATTGCTTAAAGAATTCTGTTGACTGCACATTAATATCGACAACTTCATGCAGTTATATCTCAGGTCTTAACACTTGTTTAGATCGATCTTAAAGATACTTACGAAGAAGCGTTGAAAGTGTCTTAAGACGATTGCAAAGGTTTCAGGTTTATATCCTTTAACGGATTTAGCTTTATGATATAGATGTTCGATTAAGGTAAACCTATTTCTCTTATTTCTTTTAAACATACTATATAGAAGGTCAAACTAATATGAGTGCAGCTAGATGGATGCTAATCAAGGATACTTATATTTATTGAATAATTATGTGTACCTTTTCTTGTTGTGAAAATTAGAATGTCATAATTATTATAGTTAACAGAGAGCTAAAAATATAGATTCTATAAACTTTATCAAAAATGTAATATAACATTGTAAACCTGCTTTAGGAAACAACTATCTAAAGAACTTAATATCAGCTCCTTCTTAATTTTCAAGATATCACATTTAAATTTGGTAAAATGGTATTAAAATGTGATTTGATTTTAATACCATTTCAACTTAATTTTAATGAAAATCAAATCTCTTAGAAATACCCATTAACTTTCCTTTGAGAACTTGGTCCAGGACTAACCAAATCCGACAAATACTCTTAGCCAAGAGCTGAGAGCCTTAATTAGCTGCTGGGCTCTGCAAAAAAAAGAAGGTGGAGTCTTTTTCAGGAGAACCTTCGCTTGCTGGTGGAGGAGGTGGAGAAGGAGCACCAATAGCGGAGCAGCAAGGATAGCGTTTACCTGAAGAGCCTGCGAAGCTCACACACACAAATAATCACAACAGCCGTGCATGGACAGGGAACGCACGCACACTCGGACAAGAGCATAACGAGGGCACTCGATCGTGTCGCAGTTCGAGTCGGAACAGCTGTTTCGTGAATGAAACCCAGGTGGGTACCTCTGCCCAGAGCCAGAGAGAAAGAGGCAAGCAGATCGGAGCGTACTCTCTCTCCCTCTACCTGGCCCAGGTAACCACATGAATGAAAACACGATCTCTCGCACTCGCTCTCGCTCAGCTAAGAGAGTGAGATCTTCTGGAAAGAGCAACGCACCTGCCGCCTGTCGTGCTCTTTCCTCGCTCTCGCTCTCGGAGCTCGGTCGACGCCAACGTCGCTGCCAGCGCCGACGTCGCGGCCGGGCGTCAGGCATTTAAGCTTACGACTTTACGAAAATCAAATCATAAGATCGACAACGTTCCAGCTATATAGACACGCACAGCAGTCAGTTGAAGCGAGCAACAGACCTGAGGTTTCGCAGAGTCCGCAGTAACGATTTTCACGTAACGATTTCCACGGTGCGGTGCCAAAACTCAACCACAAAAACCCTTGATTGAACATTAAGTGTCAGTGACTTCCAAAAATAAAACTTTAAAAAGAAATACACACAAAGCCCAAACGTGACTGTATAATCTCTCAACAAAAAAAACCCAACAACTTGGTGGTGATAATAAAAGAACTTACAACAACAGCGCCGGAGAACCAGTATAAAGTTCAATAATAAAGTTGATTCCAACTGAAACAAAAGGAGAGAATCTTCGTCAACCCGGTGTATCGTCATACAAGTATCTTTTTGGTCTTCGAAATGGCAGCCTACTTGGATCCCACTGGCCAGTACTAAACAGAGCTGAAAGAAATAGTCTTAAGAATATAAATAAAACCCAAAACTTAAATAAATAAACACTGAAATCATGGCCGCCTATCTGGATCCCACGGGTCAGTACTGAAGGAAGGAAGATCAGACTTCTTCAAAGATCTAAGATCACTCCACCAAACATCAAGCTAAACAATCTCAAAAACCGTCTCAACATGTCGCTCGAATTGGATCCCACTGGCACCTACTAAGCCGCCCAGCTTAGGATTCGATTCCAAGAGTCACAAAAATACTTTGAATAGCTGGGAAACCCCCTTTGGAGAGTAACAAAGAAAACAAAACAAAATGCTGGATCCCACTGGAACCTACAGGCGACCCCGTGACTCGCAGAGCACACGCCAAAAGCGACGACAGCGGGATTGCCTGGATCCGACCGGGCAGTACTAGGGGACCGGGGAGCGTGGAGAGTCCATCCCCATCGTAACGCCCTTTGCCTTAACTCCAAAAAACTCCGAGCACTTCTGGGCATGATTGGGGGAGCGCGCTGGCTGCGCGTTCGTGGCCGCGAGGAGACTTCCAGCTGCCGGCGAAGGAGAAAGCTGAGGATCTTCGGGCCCCATCCGATGCGAACTTTTGTATTTATGTAGTTTTTTTGTGTGTAGAGCAGCCTACCATATGCCTATTATATATTAATTATTTATTATCATATTATTTAAATTAAATACTGTTCACTTGCATATACCCGACATACATATGTATATCCTATTGTATCGCACGCAAACACACCATATATGTTATATATATATTATGTACTTGTACTTGTTTATGCAAAGAGTATTACGTTTAGTGTCATATTTGTATTTCCCCGAGCAAAACATTCACCTCATGTTTCAATTGTAATCCTATTTATTTTCTCTTTTTTGACCAATTGTTGAACATTTTGCCAGAGAAAACGGCGAGCAGAGCGATAAATTTTTGTTTAGACACTAAGAGCATTAAGAGTATTTATATGCGAACATCCATCCCCATTACACATTACCCATACATATTAATATTAAAGAAAAACCATATTTAAAACTGAAAACTTACGACTTTTGAGTGCATTTTCCCTTGCCTTCCCTTGCCACGGCTACTTCCAGTGGAACAACTCGTTGGATGCGACCATAGCACAAAATTGTCGCATTAAATTACAAGATTTTCCAGATACACACACTCGAACACACACACACACAAACACACAGAGACATCTCTGGGGGATCTTGGGATCGGCAGATCCCGGCGCAGACAAATTGCTGCCAGGGGGGAGCTGCGGAAGCGTGAAATATGATTTTCCGAACGGCCGGCGCATACTTGATGAATCTGCGGGCATTAATTAATGTCACTGGGCGGTCGCCGCTGCCGCCGGCCTGGAAATGATCAATAAAAATATTGGAAAATTGGAAAAAACAAAAATAACATGCAAAGGAAAAGAGTTCTGAAGAGCGAATTCAGCTTGCAACGCTCCTCTCCTCTCATGCGGAAGTAAAAGTTCAATGTTCGTTTGTGCTCCACAAGTGATTAGGTCAATAATAGCACACAACCACAACAACAATAACAACAAAAACAGCACAATAGCTGAGAACTTGCGCTGCATTTGTGGTATTCTGAGAGCGCGGGAAACTTAAGAGAGCGGAGAGCTAAGCTTTTGCCTCTCCACTGGTCGCAGCCAGTTTTTCCGGCTCCGAAGAGAGGGCGGAACAGAGAGTACAACGAGCAGTGAGCAGGCGAGCGGCATGCGCTATTAATAGATATATGTACATACGCGCACATTAGCTTTTCAGTATGAAGTTCAGGGAAATCCACTCGCGGCAACAGCAGCAGCAGCAGCGCGACAGCTGATCGCCAAGGTTGCTGCGGATGACGTCGCCTAACGGAAAGCTTTCCCACACACGCACACACACTCACACACATGCTGGCTGATCATCGCATTGAAAAAATGCAATTGAGCGATCAGTTCCGTTTCAATCTGTTCCGATATGTTCCAACAGGTGCCATCCAGGTGCACACACAGATCTTCCCAGGCCCCCACACACGCGCTGACCCAGTTAACGGGGATGTGTGCGGCTGCTCGTGTTCATTCATAAGGCCTTTTAGCCGCAGACACAGCACAGCCAAGCCAGCTCGCAGGCCAACTCGTAACGCCCCGAATAAACACACAACTCAGTATAGCCGAAAGGGGGAAGGAAAGTTAAACGAGGCTCTCTGAATACCCTTTGAATATCCCTTAATATTGATTTTATTTTGGTTTTTTATTATTAATAAATAAGAATATAAATACATGACTTGAAATGCCAATGTCATGAGGATCATATATTTAATGCATCAAAAAGAAAGCATAAATTTATTTAAATACATGTATTTACGAACACAAATCGTGTATCTTATGCTAAAAAAATCATTTTAACCGATACAATTTTCTATTAATTCTAATAATTATAAGTTCAAAGATTATTGGTTTTTTTTAAATATTAAGAGAGCTATGTTACATCATGTTATATTATATATAAACATATATTTAGTATAAATTTAAGCTAAATAAATCTAACATTTTAAAAATCTTTTTCTACCCAGTATAAACATTATAAACCAACTAATTTTAAAAGCAAACCCTATAATATTTTATTAATTTTGCTCTGATATTCTGTTTTTTTTGTAAATCCATCGTTATAATAATAAAAATAAAACCTAGGAAATAGTACAGAAAATCTTTCTATCAAGACATCTTTATTTGTGATTCCCTCAAGACTTTCTTCTATTCGAGGTGTGAATTCCGGGAACAAGTGCTATATATTATTGGTAATAAGGGTATTCAAATAAGAGCCCACAAAAGCCAAAATCCCAATCCGAATCCGAGTCCGCGAGCAGAACTTTCTAAGTGAAAGTTGGCCCGGGGATGAAGCTACTAGAAAACTCTGGCTCTTCGTCTGACTTTTAGTCAGTCATTCGGAGAGCGACGGGATGACAGGCCCCGCCGACCCCACTTCCTCCTTACCCCTTGGTGGTACGCAACTTCGTCCCACACTCACAGACACTCACACACACACACACACTCACTTGGCGGCAGTATAACTTGACCTACATTCGTGCAAGACAATAACAACGAAAAAAAGCAAGAAAACAAAACCCATATTCCCTGTACCCGTACACCGTACCGTTCGCCACTCTCACACTCACCCGCTCGGGGGAGCTGAGAAAAGAAAAAGCAAGAAATTTCCAACGGTACATGGGTCGGTTGGTCGTCTCTGATTCAATATATATATATATGTATATATATGAATCGGCAGGGCTTCACATTCACAGGGACCGCCGCTGGAAATTATTATCGTAAAATTGATTTCATTGAAGTCAAGAGTTGCCTTCTTCGTCGCCGAAGTCGAAGTCTTCGTCATGAGCTTTTGCAGGCGTCTTCTGTCCCCCGTTGATCACATATGTATATCTTTTTGGTACACTTCGCTTATGTATTTTGATAATTAGGCGAAAGGTGAATAAACTCACCGCCGCCGCCGTCGTCGCTGCCCTGTGTTTAATTTACACATTTCGGTAAAAGAAATCGAGTCGGCCGACTGCAGCGCGGTGGCTCCGTGGCTCGGTGGATCCGATGGTTCCGCATTTGGAAAACGCTAGAAGACACCACAAATAGAAAGCGACAGTGGATGTCAATTCAATCTGGGACACAGGCCACAGGCCGCTCTCTAGATTGCTCGAATATAAATGCATAAACGCAGAAATTAGAAAAAAATTCCACAGAATTTATATATTGATTTTTTAAGGTTAAAAACAAAAGAAAGGTATATGGAAACTGAAAGGAATATTGAATGGAATTTTTTTTTGAATCGGAAATATTAGGATGGTTAATATTATAATAAAAGTGAGTTAGGTTATATATATGTATTTTTATTATTATAGTTATACACATTATTAAGTTATTAAAGAAAACAACAAGTATTTATTTATTATAAAAGTTTTACAGGTATGAGTCATGGTATGGCACACAATGCAGATTAAGTAAAGAGCTATGTGTGAGTTATGGTCAGATCCTTACCAATAATAAATATGACATTATTTTTTTCCTATATTAACAAATTTTTTCCAAGGTTTGGAAAGTGTACCAATAATTGCCAAACTTACAACATATTTGTAAAATGATCAAAAGCAGGCACAATATTTACACAATCTTGCAATAAAAAATGTTAATATTTAAATGCATTTCCTGCCGAATATACGATTAAAACAATTTACCTTTAATGTTAACTACAACTTTTTAATATTTCCTAGCGAATTTCCCTGCATTTCCCCACTTTTTCCTCGCTCCACCAACGAGCCATAATTGCATTCGAGTAAAGCCGACAAATCATCATCGTAAAAGCTTCTCTTTCACTGATGCTTTTCCCTTGGAGCAAAACAACAACTGAAGCCGAAAAGATAAACAACCAACAGCACTCTCACTGCTATTTTTTTGGGGCAACACGAAAACGAAAAGGTCAATGACATGGTCCAATTTCCAGAAGATTGTCTCCGCGAGCATCTGCCTGCCTGCCCGCCTGCGAGCCGTTGTTTTCAGTGTAAACAACTACAGTAGCACCCCAATGAAGACGAGACAGCGCAGCGTCAAGAGCAATGAAACGGGCGAACAGAGCGCCAGCGAAAACAAATCCAATTCACTTTCTATTCCAATGAAAAATCGCTCAAAGCTCTAGCGGCGGCTCGAAAAAAACAACAATAATAAAAAAAAAGGCTAAAAATCAACAACAGTAACAACGAAAGTGGTAGACCAACACCAGCAACTTTGGTCTTGGTCTTGGTCTTGGTCATACAATCCATTGATCTTCAGTCGCTTTCAAGTGGGGTAAACAACGGAGCACGCCTCATCAACAGCAGCAACATCTACACCAGCAACACAGGAGCACTGAGAGAAAATGTATTAGTTTAATAGTGCATTATAATAAAAAAAAAACAAATTATTATATGCTTTATACCTGAATAGATAAATTAGTCCTTCTAATTGGCTTAGTTCTGACCTTTCAAAACTATATTGTTGTAAATTTTTGTATCAATTTTTAATTAATATAATATTAATGAACAATAACTACTATTAATCCTTATTTTTTTTATCAAATATATTTATATTTATACTTATTTACTAACATGTTTATGCTTTTATTCAACCCTTTTCTCAAAACATGTACAGATTTATTGTGATTATTATACACAAATGCAGTTCAAACTTATTTCCAGTGTACAAAAATTTGAAAGCGACTTCGAACCCAAATTTTAATGTTGTTGTTTTTGTTGCTATTTCTTTGACTTTAACGGTTTCCGTTTTTTGTGTTTGTTTGTTCAAGACAACCAACGAAAGCACAAACAACAAACACACCAACACTTACACCAACAACAATAATAACAACAACGGGCTGCACAGCAGCAGCAACAACATTTGTTGTTGTTCATTTGAATATCTAGTGAAAATTTCACCCAGACAAGTGCCTTTTGTTATATATTCAGTTTCAGTTTCATCTCCATCTGGGTACCTTCGACAAAAATATGAGAGTTTCTCCTAATTTGCAAATATTTTTACTTGCCGCGTGTTTTTTTTTTTTTTTTTGGCAAAACAAACAACAACAAAAAGGAGAGAAGATAAATATTTTAAATATTTGTAAAGTTGTTTATGGCATAGTTTTAGGACGATTCACGTGCCAAATGTTGAATTTCGGCCTAAGCTGGCATTAGTCATGAGGGGATTTGCATTTGATTCACCACACCACGGGGCGTATGCGCAATATGCAGGCTAAATGGGTCGCCCGTCTTAAGAGCATAAAGTGTGTTTATTTTGCCTTCGAATGGGGGTTTCGGATTTTCCAGGTACTCCAAGCAGACTTTGGCCAGCGGCCAAGCCAGAACCCTTTGGGCCAGAAAGACTTAATAGGCCAAGAGGGCAAAAATATGCACCGCGAGGCACGTACGAATGGGAAAAATAGATGGAAAAGCGCAGAATGAAAAGTGAAAAGTTTGCCAGCGGCGATGGCTGTTGACAGGAATTGTTGGATGTCTTGGACTTGGTTTTGCCAATTGCAAATTACGTGCCATAAAAGCCAACTAGTTTGGCGTTGGTGGTGGCACTCACTCTTGCCTGCAAAATTCACCCACTCACTCACTCACTCACTCACTTGGCTGGCCACTGGTCGCCACCACCGCCGCAGTGCAAACTCGCACTTTCACGTCTAATGCCAAAACACGTTGCAATTTTCATTGCTTGGCACTGACTTTAGGCTTGTTGGCCAAGTCCAAGTTAACCAATTGCGCAGCCAGTCGCGAAAATAGCCAGGCTGTTTGTGTACACTTAATGGCGTGCCTAGTGGCTGTTTGCAGCCACTATCAGTGACGTCAGCAGCGGCAGGCAGCACCTGTGCAAACGTTGTCGTCGTCGAATATTGCGTAAGATGCCCCGTGTTTCAGCTCCAGCATCATCTCCCGGCTAGTCCGCTCAGCTCGCTTAGCCCGCTCCACCCACTCGCGGCTAGATTGTGTAATAAGCACATGACAATTAATTAATAGCACCCAAAACCCAAACAAACAGCAGCAGGCACTCGTAAAATCAAACAAAAATAGCTTCGAAAGCAGACAAGTGCGCCGTTTTTGCGACAATTCAATTAAAATCCTATTACACATTGTTTTTGGCCATGTGGGGGCCCTTTAGCTGGGTATATCAACTTTTACAAAGCCTTGACATTTAAAAACATTTATGTATTCTTTTTTATTCATTTATATTATGACCTAAGTATGGTATTATAATATTTTGGGTATGTCATTATTATCATATCATTATTAGCTCTACAATAAACAATAATTCCCTGTTGCTAAATTTATTAAATTAATGTTATAAGATATCAGCATCTTCTTCTTTTGATTCTATTCCGTTTTTAATTTATCTAATGTTCATGTGAGTTTTGAATTTCAAAATAATTTCTTCGGAACTATAATGGCTTAACGAATTAAATTAATATAAAATAGCAACTGCCTAAGGATTTACTTAAAGCATCATTTTTTGTCTTTGAAAAGGGTATCTTAATTAGGATTACATTAAGATAACTTTTTTAGAGACAAAAAATTAAATAAGTTTCATAGTATGTATATTATTGTATTTACTTCATACCCTTTATATATATAACTCAAATGAAACCTAAACAAATCGAACATTTTCGAAACGGATTTTTATATCCTTGCAGTTTATTACATTCTTTGTCAAACTTATAAACAAGCCATATCCGACCGTATAATAATTTTTATTCTGAAAAAGAATAAACAGCCGAATCGATTTAGCCATGCTTGCTATCATTATTTTCCAAATTTTATATTGGGTTACATTACGTTTTGTAAATTTTTTAAGTTTGAGTCTATAAAATTTAAAACGGTTTAAACCTATTTCGAAATTTAAATGAATGCATTTTTGGCTTAACTATGATCGATTTTAAATTTAGTTACCCGAACCAATTACAAATAGCAAGTGTGTACCAACTTCCGCTTCTCAAAGCTAGTTTTCTTTCGTGTTTTTTGTTTATTTTATCAATTTATCAATTCAGGATGCAGGAACTTAGACAGAGAAGAATATTTTTAAAGGGACTCCATAAATGGTTACATGAAATATCAAATAAGTTATTACAAACCTTTCTCCAAACTATTTAACGTACCCATTACACTTTATTACAACTCTTTAAGGGCAACAACTATTCGGAGCGTAAACGGTGCCATTCATTATTCATAATTGTTTTAAATGTAAAAGTATCAAAGTATATTTGGCCAAAAAAAAAAAACCTCTCAAGTTTGGAGCTCCCCCTCCCCCAGACGACAAACGAAACGTGAGCTGGCTGACGCACACACTCAAGCAAACACCTTGCTACCTGTGTGTGTGTGTGTGTGTATGTTTGTACACCTGTCAGGTGAGACGGTGACTCTTGCACGCTTTTTGTTTTTCCTTTTAATTTTTGTTGTTGTTGCTGTTGTTGGGCCCGAAGCTGAAACCAATCCATCTAGCGCCTCTATCAGCATAACAATTAAGCTTAAATACTTTTTGCTTACTGACTGGCCCCAAAATGGGATTATTCACACTTGATTAGAGGCATGTGAAAATGTTTTTTTTTTTTTTTTAAATGCCCCCGAGGATAGCCTGCATGTGTAGCTATCAGAATTCATTCAAAATTAAGAAGCCAGAAGAACGAGAGCCACCGTTGGGCTACGTGACAATATTTTGTGAGAAGCGCAGAGAACAGAAAATGAAATGCAGATCAAAGATTGAACAAGAGGAGACGTGGAGAAAGAAACTTAATTTGCCTTAAGCTTCGCTGTAAATGTAAATGTGACTGAATCTCCAGAGAAGTATCTCAAAGATACGTGAAAACCGAACGAAGGGTGTGGATTGAGCTTTTAATGCATTTCGGACGCCAGGCCAAAAGTATTTCCCACCTTGCGGCCGCCACACATAAGAAATGAATTGAAATAGACGAAATAGACGAAACAAATAAAAATAAAACATAAATAAA
>VNJS01012433.1:0-22678 GCA_008042575.1 Drosophila watanabei | reverse complement strand
GCTCCCTCTCGAACCCTGAACGGGATGTACGCCCACAGTGCCAATAGCAGCCACACCAACACCAACATCAATACCAACACCAACTCCAATTCAAACTCCAATGGAGTGGCCCCTAACAATAATAACGGGAGCCGATCCGGCCAGGAGCTGACCCTGAATGTGGAGCAGCTGCTGAGCAGATAGGGCACAATCTAAGGCCCCCAAAACAGGCGGCCGAACAAAGCTTTAGGTCTCATCTGAACCCAGTTTGAGTGTGTGAGCGGGAGTGAGTGCGAAATGGTGGTGCAGCCCTGAGGACAATATCCCTGTAACTGCATACATAAAGACAATTTGTAAACTTGAGTTACTTCCATTTCTATCGTTTGAAAAAAAAACCTATTAAAGTGCTTCGCTTAAGTTCTTAGATGTTTTAAACTTTAATATATTTTACAGTGCATGCTGGATCGAACCGAAAATAGATGTAGGATTGATGTACCGCAAGATAGCTTTCATGATGTATATTTTTTATTGAAGAAAATCGAAGGATTGCTAATAGTAAATAACTTAGCTATACTCTTCAGATACAAACAAAAAAAAAAATACACATGTCGTCATTTTGAAAGCAATATTGAACTATATTAATCCGATATTTTCGATTCGGTCCTTACTCAAACCAAGTCCTTAAAAGTATATCCACCAGAGTGATGTGTGAGCGAGTATGTGAATGATTTGCCAATGTTGTGATGTGGAAAGCAAAGTACCTCAACGAATGCCAACTTGGTTCCAGCTGCAAATGAAAGTACAATTTAGTTGAGAATTAGTTCAAATTGTGGTTAGAACCCGAGTCATTGTCCATTTTTCATAGAATACATCAGCAAACCGCCAAGTCGAATCCGTAGACCATAGACCCTAGATTCATTCGAATAAGTTACCGATTGTTGGTTTTACGTTGCCAAAGTAGTACAAATCAAGAAAATTGATTCCATTCTAACTAATTGGATTTTTTGATTTGGATAGTTCTGCTACTTGCTATCTTTAAAACTGTTATATTTTAAAATAAACAACTTTGTGAAAGCCTTCTCAAAAAACAAAAATAACCTTCAAAGCCTGATTTAAATTAATCTTGACTTTCCGATGTGTAGCTTATTACTAAGTGGTTTTGTTAAGTAAATAATTGTAACTTAATGGTTTACCCCTTGGTGAAACAATTCTTGAAAAATATTAAACTCTCGTAAAAAGACTCAAAGGAAACTAAGTAAAATCATTGCAAAGTATCTTAAACTTTTATACTGAACCTGTCTAGTAATCAAAATGACTACGTACATACTATAATATGTATATCTGATCTGATCTAAGCATTCGGGCTGTTCTTTGTTCCACTGCATGGATTTTTCAATTAAACTAAATATATAGAGTATATAAACAGTTGCACATAGAGATATGTGTATATGATGTTCCTTTTGAGAATCAAAGAAGTAATTAGAGTTTGAATTCAGACGGAATACTAGGGAATATTAGAGGATATTCAAACATATTTATCGAATAAGTCTCGCATACGTGAATTTAGTTTTCTAAAGACAATCGTTGTTACTTTTAAATAAACGCAAACAAAGTAGGAGGAGAAAAGCCATTACAGGATGCCAATAGCAGATCGATGAAGGTTTGTCTCACTGTCTACGATATATGGTATATTTTGTAACCGCTCTTCGATCATGTCTCAGCGCAGTCGGATTGTAAACTACTCCTCAAGTGCATGTGTGTCGAACATTAACTGAAGTCTATCCACATAGAGAAAATCAAACTAAAATATCAGTTATAATATATATACCTACATACATATAGTCCCTAGTCATAGCTAACTCAAGCAGAATGTAATTCAAAGCCAAATCAAACTAACCCACAACTAACCCGACCTTAGATCTAAGAAAATCCGAATTCGTTTCAGTCACATCTAATTACCCCAATAATTGGTTAATTGAGAAATCATGGGTTATGGCGACAATTACCATGTCAATTAAGTCAAAGCCAAACATAACTAATCCAGCATATTAATAAAATATGTATTTACTTTCCTTGTGTTGTTTATGAATCTGTGAAAACCAAACGCATTTATTTCGTGTTAATTAAGACCACATTTGTGTGGCTGTCATTTGTTGTTTGAGTTGTTTAATTGCAAATGTAAATTTCACTCTCCACCGGAACAACACATTTATGTATACACAAACAAATAAATGCATAAACCTATTAAAATCCGAAAGCTGTTCTTATTTTAAATGTCGCCGACACAATTACGAACCAGGCCAATATCCCCGGTCAATTGTCTGACATGAATTGGATTGTTACTTGAACTTTTTATTGTTGCAGTTAAATTTGTGGAATTGAATATGCAGATCATTTTTAATTATTTGTTTTATTTTGGCTCGCAAGTTTAGCATGAAGAAAAAAATGTTACCTTCAATGGCAGTTGTCAATGCTGCAAAGGCATGATTTATGAACAATTAATTGAAAAAACGAATACCAATTGTGTACATTTTAGTTCCAGATATCTATCGAAAATAAAATGCATATTGTGGTTTTTTCTGCTGTGTTCATAAAGCTGGAGGAGTTATGCCACCAAATCAATTAAAAAAAAAGACGAAACTATTGAACATCGTTCGTTTAAAAGCAAAGTCTACAGATCCTTGAACCCACCCAGGTTTTAAAATGGATCTACCCAATTAAGACTACTTTGTGTCCTATACAATCTACAAAGTTTATTTATCTTCAAACAACTCTCCGCCTTTTTTTAAATACTGCCAATAATAGTTACGGCTTTATTGGAAGCGTTTTTTTTTCAGATATTTGTTTAGATTTTAATTTGTTATTTGTGTAGGGTGGGCAGCCTGGGGAGTGGCTTCTTGGGCGTCATCCAAATAGTACCTAAGCAAATGCTATTCCTCTTCTTCCTTATCCTTGCGATGTGACTTTTTCTTATCGCTGCGAGTGGAAGTGGAGGTTGTGGAGCTGCTGCCGCTTCCTTTACTGCTGCGTTCGCTACGATCCTTCTCGCGGGACTTTGATTTGCGGCGGCTGGACTTTTCGCGGGATCGGGAGCGCTCTCGACGCACACTCTCTTTGTCCTTATCCTTGTCCTTGTCCTTGTCTTTATCCTTATCTTTATCCTTCTCTTTGTCCTTGTCCTTGTCTTTGTCCTTATCTTTGTCCTTCTCCTTGTCCTTATCCCGAGATCGCTCCTTTTCGCGATGCCGCTCGCGTTCCTTAAAGTCGCGCTCCTTGCGCTTCTCCTCCTTTAACATGTGCAGATAGTCTTCAAAGTACTCCTCACGATACGACGAGTCCAAAGCTCGGTATCTTGGATCCGCTTCAAACTTCTTTTTCACGTCATACCACCGCGTGTGCCGCTCGATGTCATGTCGTTCCCTCAGCATGTCCAGAAAATCCTTGCGTAGCTGTTAAGGACTTTAATTATTAACTCACAAATATTGAATGCCACCATTTCCCTATACCTGATCCTTCTTTAGCTGCTTGTCCTTTTCGCGACGCCTGCGCTCGCGGTCATCCTCGTAACTGCCACGATCTTTGAAGCAACCAAAAATTATATTATCAAAAATCTTCGATTTTAAGGTAAAATCGTCTTCATACTTACCGCCCATGGTCATTCTCTGTGGCGGTGCCATGCCCAATCGCATTTGTGGAGGTCCACTGCCTCCCATCATCATTCCTGGAGGCGGTCCCATGCCTGATGTATATCCCAGAATTAGAATTAGGAGATCATATGCATATATATAGTCAACCACTTACCCATATTGGGCGGCATGCGCATGTTGGGTGGCATCATTCCGCGTATATTAGGCGGCGGGCCGCCCATCTGTGGCGGGGGCACGCCCATTCCCGGAGGCGGCATTCCTGGCGGCGGCTGTTGCATGTGGGCATGACCAGGAGTCAGCTCCTTAATCCCGCTAGGCACCCAGCCTGCGTTGTCGTTGCCCCACTGCGACTCCTGGGTGGGCTCGTAACCATAGTCGAAGGGCTCGGGCTCATGGAAGAACGGTTCTTCTGAGGCGCCGGGTGGCGGAAAGTTGGGAGCCATTGGCCCGAGACCGCGTGAATACTCGCGGCACTCGGCGGTCATCACCTGAATAGCATTTTCCTTGACGCCACCGCCTCCGCCTCGCTCGCCGCCTCGTTCGCTGCCCGTGGTGGAGATCGGCCTCGGTGGCCGTTGCATCATGCCCGACCGTGACTGGTGCTGCATCATCGGCGGCGGCATTCCCGGTGGCGGCATCTGCATGCCGCCCTCTCCACCCAATCCCACCATGGGCTGAATGCTGTGCATGCCAGGCGGGCCGATGCCCATGCCTCCATCTGTGAGGATGCCAATCGGAGTGCTCTGTGTAATTGTCACGTTTTGCGTGAGGCTGGCCAGTCCAACGCCACTCTCTGCCACCCGGAAACGCTTCTGGCGCTCGCAATAGGCGCGCCATGTCTCCTCATTGAAGCCGTAGTTGAAGTAGTCCGTGATGTCCGCTCCCGGCTTGCGCCACGGCTTCTCCTCCAACGAATCGATGCTGAACTCGTGCACGGCCACTCCATTTATGGTTCCGGCGCCCTCAAAGTCCTCGATGCTAAACTTACCCGCCTGGCCGGCAGGTTTGGCCTTGTCGCCCGCGGCTCCAGTGCCTCCGGCCAGCAGATTAGGGCGCTGCTTGATGTTGTAGGTGCTGGGCGCCTGCTTGATGTCCCCAATCACCACGTTGATGTCGTCGTCCGAGTCGTCGTCGTCGTCATCGTCGGAGCCCGAGCCGTTTCTCTCCCTCCTTGAACCGGGGCCATCGGTCATTTCCCCGTCCTCCGGTTCGGGTGAGGAATGTGCATCCGCCCGGTCAGCATCTCGATCCCGGTCTCTTTCTCGCTCGCGGTCGCGTTCCCTCCGGCTCCTGCTGTCCGTGGTGTCCGGCAGGGCCTCCTCGTCCTCCTCCATTTCCTGAGCGGGATCGTCAAACTCTGAGTACTCGGGCTCTTCCTCCTTGGGAAAGAGCGGCGACTGCCGCATCACCGCATCGCCATCGGACGCGGAGCCCGGCTTATCGCCCGCCACAACGGCTGCCAGTGCTTGGGCCTCAGCCGCAGCCTCGTGTTCCGCCGTAAGCGCGTCGCCGCCGCCGCCGTTGCCCAGCTCGCCGGTCGTCGAGTCCGGGTTGGAGGTGCCGTACAGCCAGCTGTCTTCGTTGGTGTCGTCCGCCATGGTCGTCTGCCTCAGTTATCCAGTTATCCTGGCCACAGAAAACAAATTTGACGCGCTGTTTCTTTCCCGTTGTTGTTTTTGTTTGTTAATTTTCACCAGTTTTGACGGGTTGGCAGCACTGTTGAGGTAAGTTTACCGCGCGACAGAACGGTCACTCCAATCGAGAAAGCAAAGTAAAATGTAGAGAGCATTCGACACCAATATGTAGAATGTAAAGATAATTCTACCAGAATGTAGAATGTAGAAATCACAGAAAACAAATTTGACGCGGTGTTTCTTTCCCAGTGATGCCAACTTAGCTTTTTTTTTGACCCGATCTGGCTATTTGAGAGGGGGCTGTTCTTTTGGCTATTTTACGATATGACGACGGCGCGGCCGGTGTAGCTTATTTCAGGCTAGATCTAGTATATTTGAAAATGGAACAGCGGGTGAATTTGTCAACTAGCTTTTATCCTTGCAGATTTCAATAGTATTAATTATAATGTATCCCTATTTAATATAAAATAAATTGCCTTTATATTCATATTTTTACAGTTTTACATTATTTACATTTTTACATGTAACGTAAAATTATTTTGCTGATCAAAAATATACCATTAGGCATTCGTGCAATAAATGTTCGTGAAATTTTCTTCATAAGAAAAATGTCTGTAAACGAGCATGTTCTGTTTCGTGTTCATCAAATGATTTGGCTCTAATAACATATTTAAATTGATTATGTTTGTTGATTATCTGTTAAGTCAACATAGGAAAACACCAAAATTTAAAGCTAAGTTTTTAATTATAGGGACGCTGGAAAAAATTGTTGTTCGCTTCTTAAGTATTTGGATGTAGCTTTTTGTATTTAGTATTTTTTTTTAATATTTAGTAACTAAATTTTAGTTCATAACACTTTAGATATTCTCAGAATCTAGATAATTTTAGAACCCATCACTTTTGGTATACAAAAAAATATCAAGTGTGACCGTAATATGAGAGATAAAAAACTTTATCGCTGAAGAAAAAGCAAGAAATAATATGAAATATTTTATACCGGGTTGGGTGAATATAGTGTATTTTTAAAAAAATTTTAAATTGAAAGACCAAGTATTTTTGCTTGCTCAACACCAGACATCTTGGTAATTTGAATAAATATCAAATACAAATATAAACATTCTTCAATAACATTCATATCAATAAAACTTACTTACGATATTGTAAGAGGTGAATAAATCGGAAACTAGCTTAATTTTTTATATCACAAGTATCGGAAAATATTTTGTACAAAATTTTATTGGCGGCCAAGCAAACAGCTGCTCGCACATTACAGTACGGTAGTGTAGTGGAAAAGCAGTCGAATTATGCTTGCTTTATTGTAAGCAAACTAAATAATACTTTAATAATAAATAATTAATCTGTACATTTATTTTCCTTAAATAATTTTTAAAATTTAAAACGTTTGGTCCACCGTAAATTTACAATATATTTGCACTGCAGTAAAATCCATGTCATCAGATGCAAGAAATAAATATGGTATATATATACAGAATATATAAATATATATATATATATATATATATATGACAGGTCAACATGATGTAGTTGTTCATTTTAAATGTAAATTGATTATACGCATCACGTCAGGATTGTACGATTTTAAGGTTATGCTATAAAAAAATTAAGTTTTGTTCGAAGTTTTGAGGTTATGTAAAGGGCGCAACAATTTTGTTCTTGGCTGTCTCTCAAAATACAGCCTTTAGAACAACGCTTTGCGTTTAATTTAATAAGTCAAAAGAGGCAATGTTATAAATATCGGTTCGAAGTTACGCATGTACGGCTTTATGCAATATATCCCTTTTGAAGTAATTTTTTATGAAATTTATTTATATTTTATGAATATTATATATATATATTTCCTTTTTTATATACAAAAATGTATAAGCCATAATTTTATTAACTATGACTAAAGCTCAAGCTCATTGTTGATGCAATGAGCACTCAAGAAAGCTATATTTTCAGTCCCTGCATCCGTGAAAGCGGAAAACACCTCATAAAATGCGATGCAGTCACTTGCAGCATTTACTTGGACCCAAGAATTCGACGCGTGTTGTTGGAGAATACTACCGGACGAAAGCTCGCCAAAACACAGTGTTTTTACTTAAAGCTATTTCATTCAAAAGTACCCGTCAAATTATTATATAAGTATTAATATACATTTACATTTCAGACTAGTGCCGTAGCGCAGAATAAAATTTAAATTCGCAAGGCTCGAACACCTCATCTTTGTAGGGCGATTTTTCGAAATCTAATAGAATAGTTTCAGGAGATTAAAGTGAAGGACAACCAGATCATGTAAAATAATGCCATTGTGAAATTGACGGTTGTAGTCCGAAGCCAATTTCTTTGACCTCCAATACTTAAGAGTATTGAAAGAAAAAGCAATACGACTATGCGAAGTTATACAAGCTGGCCAAAGTAATGCACTTGGTTTCTCAATACAACCCAGCGTAGGAATATCGTTTTCGGTCCTCAAAGCGGTTCTTTTAGACGAAAGGTGCAACATTGCTGCTTTTTCTAAAATTAAATTATAATTATTTAACGCAACACAAAATATTTTACATAACCCAAAAACGTATTTTTACGGTCCTTTAACAAGACCTTGAAATAATATTGATGACAACTCTTAGACGGAACTCTTAATTAAATGTTAAGTTTTATTAAAAAAATAATTTATATATTACATATTACCAAGTTGAAAAAAAACTTTACTAATAATCCATCACTTAGGGGGGTCATCCCATGTGGCGGCCTGTTTTTGAGGGGTTTTTATAATTTTTTTCTTCGTCCAGTGAAAATATAGAGCCTTAAGTTTTTTATCACTTGTAAACATATATTTCGATAATATATACATTTTGGTCAAAAAAATATTGAGTAGAATTTGAGTTAAAGCGTTCTGAACCGTTTTTTTTTTTAGTTTTTTGCTAAAAAAAAATATAAGTTAATATTTTTTGATGAGCGTAGTTCGTGCCATGCATTTACGCGTACTTTATATTCCCTAAAAATTTCAAGTCATTCGGCCAGCCTTTTTTGAGTTAGGATGGAGATCATTTTGAAAAACACCGTTTTGAGAAAAACGCAAAAGAAGAAGGATTAAGCCGCACCGAAGCGCATTCCTTTACAGCGCTATAATTTTCTAATCGCGTTGAATATCAAAAAATCTTTTTAACCACATATTCTTCATAAGTTATAGATAATATTAATTGGGGAAAAAAATTTTTGATTTGTTTTTTCGTCACATGGGATGACCCCCTTAATAAGATACAACAAAATGAATTATTATGATATTATGGAATGGAATAAATATTTTGACATCAAAGTAAAAAGAAAGTTTAAACTGAACTTACAATATTTTTAAGGATCTCTGGAAATATCTCTTCCCAAAGGAAAGTGACCTAAGAAATAGTCACCTTTTGGACTTTTTTCAACCAAAATGTTCTTTTTCGTTAAAAGAGACCAGACGATCTCACTAATATTTAAGTCTGTACGGTACAACACGGTACCGCCGAATTTTGCTCTTGGTTCATCAAGACGGTAATGGGAATCAAGTCCCCCAGCCAGCTTTATACATATGTTTGTAAGTATATGTAACGCATCCCAAAGGCATGACAGACTTACCTTTTGACAAACATTTCATACTCTTTCAAAGATTTTGTTTTTGACGAGTCATATATAAAAGAGCTTTCATTTATCTAAAAAACATTTCTCCAAAACTTGTATAGCTTGTCAGCTTATTTGCCTTTGAAGTATCATCCTTAACATCCAGTTCCTTTAAGAGTTGACAGGGTAAGGCCTTACCCACTTTTTAATTTCCATAGAAGGATTATTACTTCATAAAGTCTTGTTTTGCGCTCAGGGCTTGGGTTTTTACGTCATTCTGATTTTTTAACTTATATATATGCTAACAAATAGTATGACGCGACACATTTTTTTATACTCTTGGGTATTGCAACGCAGTGAAGGAGACATTTCCGACCCTATTAAGTATATATATTCTTGGTCAGCATCAACAGCCGAGTCGATCTAGCCATGTCCGTCTGTCCGTCCGTCCGTCCGATTATACGCAAGCTTGTCCCTCAGTTTTGAAGCTATCTGAATGAAACTTTGTAGATAGTCTTCTATATATTCTCTCTCGTATATATGTCGGAACGACCCGGATCGATCAACTATATCATACAGCTGCCATTCAAACAATCCGTAAATTTGCTGAAAATATTATAACTTCATAAAAATAATATGCCATAGAAACAGTCGGTAAATGTTACGGAAAATGCAAAATCGTAAATGAAAAAAAAATGTAAAAAGCCATGTTAAGCTGCATAAAGAACAGGAATGTATTTATGAATGTACATATACCAACATATAAGTATATGCAAAAGCAGTAAAGCAAAGCGGAATAGAGCAGCACGACAGCCGAGCAACAAGAGAGAACAGCAGAGCATCAAGGATTCGGAGTGTAACAATCAGCAGAGAAAGACACAAGCCGTAAAAAACTGACGAAAAACTAAAGCGGTATTTTGAACCGAACACTTAAAACAAAACTTGTACCATTTAGTGTTAACTTTAAATAATAATTATAATAAACAATTAAAGCTAGTTGAGCATAGCTCACCATACATATGTTTATAATTCATATCATATTAGATATGGATAGATTATTAATGATCCAATTGCAATCTGCAAGGGTATACAAACTTCTGCAAGCCGAAGTAAGCTTTCTTTATTATTTATTAATGTGAAATATTCGAATTGTTTTAAGCGTTGTTTAATTTGCATTTGATCAATAGAGGCTCATCATATTTATGTGGGAATTTGTAATAAGTTACTTTCAATCTTTCTAGGCGATTCTGGAGAACCCCAAATGTATTTTTTGTAGATTAATATTGCTATGGCTAACTTTTTGAATCATTAAATTCTCCGTTATCAATTGCCCTAAGGAATAATGACACACAGAGAGAATTGTAAACAGACTGGGAATAATAAAGGAACCGAAACTTAGCAAATATATATGTACATATTTTCTCCAAAATATTATGTATAGGCTTATTCGCCTTTTGTGCTTTCAAGAGAGCATATTATTTTCGGCCAGCAAGCATTGGGACTTAGTTCAAAATTGGTTTCTGCGAAGAGTGGTTCTTAGCATAATGAAGTTTCACTTAAAATTTCTGACTACATTTATTGTCCTTTTGATCCTGCACACAACGAAGACGGAAATTCCCGGATGCAACTACTTGGAAACTGTTGATCTTTCGTTCAGTTCGAAGCTTTTAAATGGCTCTTACCTGTACCATCACTTACCAGTTCCTTTTCACTTGACTGGCCAGTATGACTTCATAAAAACGGAGAGAGGAATCAGAAATGAAGTGGAAAAGCACACGCGAGGATGTATCTGCCAATTGAAGACCTGTATCTGGATATGTTGCCGATTCAAGGACATGCAGCCCAACGGCAATTGCACTGATGGTCTGATGAAAGAACTGGGTGCTATCGATCCCTACTTGAATTTGACTCTCTTTAACGGATCCGTGGTCAGAAGAAACTTGCTCAGCGATTTCATAGTGTTACGAGATTCAATGCGTTTCAGGGACATTTGGATGGAACACGAGTATTCATTTTTCGAGGTTTGTTGTCACACCTGTCCTAAGTTCCTCAGACTAATTTGAGCTCTTTAGAACGGAAGTGTGAGGCTCAGAGGCTACAACAGCGAGAAAAACGCATTCAGGGGATATGACTGCCTGCACCCGAACCAGTTCAGTTCAGGAAAAATGGGGTACTTAGTGGTGGCTTTTCATGAAAGCGTTCATAACCGGAACCCAGAGACTCTGCAACCCGGAGCAAATGAGCGTAAGTATATATGAATGGCCAATTGAGTTTGACCTTGTCCTAACTTATTTCCCTGTCTGTTTAGTCCTTTTGCTTTCGAAAACATTATTGGTTCTGACGATCGCAGTGTATCTCAACGTAAAGAAGCTCCGAAATTTGCACGGCAAGGTCTTCATCAGTTACATGGTCACTATATTCATGTTTCTGCTCCATAAGTGGGTGATGCAGTTTCACATACCCTTAAAATTTTGCGTTCTGCGAGGTTCGTTGTTATATATTATAATGAAAATATATTTCATTTAATTAAACATTTATGAAGTATTCAAACGAGTGAGTGAGATACTTATCTAGGTCTGTATTAAGCAATTTTTATACTCTAGATATTTAAATTTTAGTCAGAAGATTGCAATTTAGTAAAGGGCCATTTCTACCAAGTAATCATTAATGTCAGCCAATTAATCTAGCATGTTCGTCTGTCCATTTTTAAGATTTTACGTTTTTATTTTTTATTAAAAAAATATGTAATTTTTGGATTTCGTTCTGTTTTTTGGAATAAGGCAAATCTTATAAAAGTTTTTTTTTGTTAAATATGGTTTGAAAAAATTTCCCAAAAAAAAAAATAATTTATAAAAAGCTAATTCTGGCAAGTAAAAATTTGCATACTCTTGATTGCAATTGGTTTATAATAATTTATCCATATCTAATATAATACAAATTATATTCATATCCTTATTATTTTTACATTTGTACAATTACAGTTTTGCATTTTCCTCTACACTTACCGATCTTTCCTACGGCACTATGTATATTATATGGTAGTCCTATTTTTATAAAATTAAAACTAAAAGTCTAAAATATAGCTAAATGCGTAAATATTTTAATTTTCCGATCGTTTATATGGATGCTATGGTATATAGTCGCCCAATCCGATCCGTTCTGACTTATATACTATACTTAGGATAGTATGTACATATATAGAAGACTATTTGCAAAATTTTAATTAGATAGCTTCAAAACTAAAAGACTAGTTTACTCAGAAACGGACAGACGGACGGACCTGGCTACGCCAATATAGTGGTAGCTGCCTAAGAAGACCTGGAAAATGTTATATATTTATTTTATCTACTCTCAGATTTGATATATTTTATCTCTCCCAGATTTGTTGTAATGAAAACAAGATGCATTTGAATTACAGGTTACCTTCTATACTTTTTTCTTATGGCGAGACGTCTTTGGGTTTCTGCCTTGAGCTTTCAGATGTGGAAAGGTTTGAGATCTATAAATCAATCTGAATCTCGACACAGCTTCCTTGCCTACAGCATCTTCTCCTGGGGAACAGCAGCTTTAATGACGGGAATCCTCTTCCTAATGGATCAGTTTTGGGATGGCGAGCCCAGCAAAGTTGGTTGGATACCTGGTGTAGGATCGGAGTATTGTGACTTGAAACGTGCGTTCCACGATGATTTCGCTCTGATTTGGTTTACAAGATATTTACGTACGAATTTTCTTTTGATCACCAGGCTCGACTTGGGATACTTATTTTGTCTGGCCGCTTGTAATACTAATAACACTGAACGGAATACTTTTCATACTGACGACCATTAGTATTTTGACAGTAAAAAACTCACTGCAGTACTTCTCCGATCATAACGAAAGCCAAACAAACCTCAGTTCTAGAATTCATATGTAAGAAAAGCACTTAAACTGTTTATGCTTATTTATTAATCAATATTCCTATCATAGATATAAAATAATTATGCGTATATTCTTTATCATGGATGTTCAGTGGGGCGTGCGCCTAATCTTTCTCTATCTTGACTGGGCAACTCTCGAAAGAATATGTCGCTACGTTGATTATTGCCTAGGCATCATTATCTTCGTATTTTTTATCCTGAAGCGTACCACGATTCGGCTTTTAACGGAATGGTGAGTTAGCTTAAATATTCAAATTTTGGAATAACCATATTTATCTTGACGCAGCATCTGGAACTGATGAGAATAAATTATACTGGCAAAACAAATGTAATAAGAACGGTAAATATATACATATTGGGATTGTGTTAGACTGGGTATACATACAATAGAAAGCCTAAAATTGTAATACTTTGCCGATTTTTTATATGTTAATTAACGATGATCAAGGGATCAATAAAATAATGTTCCCTAAAGACACATTTGAATACCAATCTTATGATTTAGAATTTTTATGTTTAAAAAAAAAAACTATGCGCAACGTAAAATTAAAAGAGATTCCTTATAGTTTCCGTTGGGTGCGGAATAATAAAAATAATATTAACATTTTTTAAAACATTCCTATGCCATCGGTCCTAGAAAAAAACTGTAAGTATCTCCAGTAATTTAAATTAACGTTAAAAATAATTGGGTCAGTTTAAAGAATTCTTAAGCTTATTGAATGATTAAACAGGTGCAGTTGTTGGAAAGCTGGGGGTTATTTCTAATGTAATTTGGGGCGTAGAATCTGAATCCGTCATCAGAGTTGAGATATTTGAGGTTATGTACCTTTGAAGTTACAAATGCAAGGCTTCCTGCACTATACACTGGAGTAGGAGATTCTTAGATGCAACAAAGTGTGATGCGGACCGTGACAGCTGTGGGAACTTGTGCAATTACGGAACAAGCAATAACGCTTGCAAAGCAATTTAAGCACAACTGCTTTTTTTAATATTAGAAATACGAGCTTCTATCGTCATTTGGAGGAAGAGTGGACATTTACGAACTGGATGGTTCTGTGCTGACCACAAATCGCATCTTTTGGATATGAGAACAATCCGCGTACTAAAGGATTTTTGGACTTGTGGTGGCACGATGGACTTTGTCGGTTCGGACTAAGACGTAACGTAGGAGGTTGAATGGAATATAAGTTAGGGAAAGAATCAAGTTCAAGCCACGTTAATAGAAATTTTGGTTTTATGTGATTGCTCCCACAATGCACAGCGGCTGCGCCCATAGGCCAAAAATAAAAAAATCATAACAACAAAAATGTACGAAAAGTAAACAAATCGCCTTTAAAATGTCCCAGTTTCTTAATGGCAAACCAAATTTTTCTGGAAATCTAACAGGACTTTTTAAAAATAGAATAGAAGAAGCAAAAAATGTAATTTACAGCTGCGCGCTTTGCTAATTCTTCAAGGCAAAGTCGAACTTTAAAGTGGTCATTATATTATTATTTTTTTGAATATTTTATTGCATTAAATTTGAATAGGTTCCTGATAGTGTGATAGGCCTGGAAGCGAACATTTTAAAAAACGGCTATATTGTTGATAAAAGTGAACTTAAAAGCAAATTGGATATATATGTAAAAGAATTGAGACAAATAAGGATTTATTTAACAGATTGCCCGTTAGTTCAGACTCTTTCATAACTGGGCAATAAAAACTACCATGCACAAAAAAAAGCAAAATTGTTAAGCGGTGTGCATTTGTTGCTAGACGAATAAATTACTTAAAATATGAATTTGTTGTTGTTTTTACTTTTTGGGGCTAAGATTTGAGCAGCTGTCTTCGAAAAAAAGGTTTTATTAAGAGTTACATCATAATTTTGTATGGGAGCTATAAGATATAGTTCTCCATTCCAATCAAATTTGGTAAGAATATATATATTTGTACAAAACATATAATCTGTGAAATTGGTTTAGAAACAAAAAAGTTTTTTGTACTAAATGTTGATTTTTAACCGACCATTTCTATGGCAGCTATATGATATTATACTTATAATATATATATAATATATATATACTTATAATAATTATATATATATACTTATATAATTATATATATACTTATAATTTTTTTTTAGATTATTGGTATTAATTTCATAGTAATATGTCAACTAGAAATATTTTTGGCCGCGTCTCAATACAAGCGCAACCACTGCGCAATGAGAGCGTCAGCTTTGGTAGCTTCGTAGAACACAAATAAACCAGGAGACAATTCAATTCTGATCGGACCTAGAGAATATTTACGCGGTTTTCAAAGTCCCTGAGGATGAAGGTGTTTTTCTCGAAGACAAGTAGTTCGCCTGGCTTCCTTTTGGAGGTATCTTCTAGCGATGCCAGAAGCGAATCGCACAGGTATCTCATTCTTGCAATCGTTAGAGCCAAACATTTACAAATGAGATTCTCCACGGTTTCGATTGCCTCGGATTTGTCACATTTTCGGCAGTTTGCGTTGTCGGTTGGGCCTAGGTTAACTGCATGTGCCGCAGACCTGTGAGAGTTCCTACTAGCCCCGAGGATCCTCGGACCAGGTACGCTTTACCTTCTCCCCTGGGAATAGGGTGACTTTTTTCTGAAGCCGGGTCTGGATGCGAACTGCATTCCCTCGCTTACATGCTTTGGCCCGTCCTGGTGCCTGGTTTCGGCGAGCAGAGAAGGCTTTCCTCCTCTCCTTTAAAAAGCTGCACGCTCTCCAAGTCCGAGTCTGTATCTTTCGATCCCTCCAGAGCACTGTGGCCCAGCCGACCACTTTACTTGGCCAAACCCCATTTTTTAAAGTTGACCAAATAAAGTGATTTTGGTCTCAATGGATTATAATTAGAGTGGCCGTCAACGTAGCATACCCAAAATTTTCATATGGGTGCCACTCTCGATCAGGAAGCTTCTAAAGTCAGCTGTTTGTACGCGAGCGATCGGACAGAGTAAAGGTGCGGAAATAATAACATTTCTCCATTTAAAAAACACACAAGGAAAACACAACTGGTCAAATTTTTCAATGCAGCTTACATCAGTGGAATTTGAAATGTCCACAGTCGTTGTGATGTATTTGTTTGGTGTTAAAGTGTGTCGTCTAAAATATTAAAATTTGGCTTTTCATAAGTTATATAAAGTGAGTCCCACCTATTCCCACTTTAGACCTATTGGGATTTGTGGGGCACTTTATATGCCACATTTGATTATATTTTTATAGTTATATAAAGCATGGAAACTTATAACTATCAAATAAAATTAATAGCATAGTCAGTCAGTTAAGGTACCCGGTCAAAACCAAATTTAGAATGGCAGAAAGTCTTTATTAATTTATTATTTATTTATTTATTATTAATGTGTCATATACTCATAAGCCAAATTATAAAATATTTTTCTATTCTTTATAGGAATTCGTAGATGATATTTTTTAAATTTAGGTAAAATTACATAATCCCAAAGTATCCAAAGTTTTGTGAATGTATTTCTCAATTGTTCCTATGACAGCTTTATGATAAAGTTTTTTGATCCGGAAATAGGCAAGGGTCCGCCTGACCCTCGAAACCAACTGAAATTAGGTCTGAACAAGCCTCGAACTCTTTTTCGAGTTTACTCCATAGCGCTCGGACCTGGTTAAGATGAGCCTAAGACTAAGAGCCTGTACTAAGACTGAAGATTTTTTTTTTTTTGTATATTTAAGATTTTATATAAATAAAAATGTCGTATTTTTTATTATTTAAAATCCGGAAACCAATCGAAATCGTAACGGGAATGTTCGAGTTAATTCACGCTTAGCAGCAAAACATATGCGGTCTAATGCGGATATAGAAGCGAGTGTAATTTTCATACTATAACTCATTTAGTTGAAATTTTATTAAAATAATTTAAGAATTATTTTATGTGGATGGACTTAATCAACCAAAATCGGTGCTGTGTTTGTCCCGGTACTGTTTACGGAGACGGGGTTTGTGCATTTGCGGTTTGCATGTAGTGATGTATGTAATGGAAGGGTATAAGCATAAGTTAATATGCGTATGCTTGGATGTGGCTCGGCTCAGAACAAAGCATCGGAGATAAACAAATATATGTACTTACAAATTAAGTCGGCGTTTTTGTGTCGACTTTTGGGATACATAAATATATGTATATGTAGGAGCTGTGGACTAGAATTTATAGTTATGTGGTCTTGTATTAAAAAAATATATATTTTAGTTTTGTACGTTGGAATCTGCAAGAGACAGGAATATCCGACTCGAAAGACCAATGTTGTGCGAACGATTTTAATATTTTTACCATTTGTATGAAGCCGTCCATTCGAAACTTAAAGCAACTAAACTTCGTGAAAAAATGCAAATTCAAATGTAAGGAGCCAAAGAAAAATGCATATATGATCTTCTAATTTACTAAAATAATAAAAAAAAAACATGAAAATATGATGGCACAAGTTTGTATACGCTTTCAGATTACAATTGGATAGTTAATATTATTTTTAAACAAGAAAGGAAGCTAACTTCGGTACGCCGAAGTTTGTATACCCTTGCAGATTCCAATTGTATCAATTCTAATCTATCCCATTATTATATAATATGAATTACTTTCATATTCATACAATTTTACAGTTTTACATTTTTTACAGTTTTACATTTTTTACAGTTTTACATTTTTTACCGATCGTTTGTATGGCAGCTATTTGATTTAGTCTTCCGATTCTTATGAAATTTACAACAAAATTCTGAAAAAATATGAAACACTAGTATCTAAAAGTTGAAGAAATTATGTTGAAAACTGACAAAGCTATAATTTTTTTTTCTAAAATTTTCCCGACCATTCCTATGACTGCTATATGATATAGTAGTCCGATTTTTATAAAATTAAATCAAAAAATCTGGAACAATATATAAAGCTCATAACCGAGAGTTGATCAAGATATGTTAAAAAACAGTAAAGTTATAATTTTTTATTAACAAATTCACGGATCGTTTGTATGGCAGCTATATGATATAGTCGACCGATCTGGCCCGGATCTGACATATGTACGAGTGAGAGTATATAGAAGACTATCTACAAAGTTTCATTCAGATAGCTTCAAAACTGGGGGACTAGTTTGCGTAGAAACGGACGGACAAACGGACATGGCTAGATCGACTCGGCTGTTGATGCTGATCAAGAATATATATACTTTATAGGGTCGGAGATGACTCCTTCACTGCGTTGCAAACTTCTGACTGAAATTATAATACCCTGCAAGGGTATAAAAAATTTATATTTGTTACATTTTCAGTTTTTTTTATTTTCTTCTACATTTACCGATGGTTCCTACGGCAGCTAAATGAAAGTTAAGTCAGATATCCTAAAATACTTATTACAAAAAGGCTTATATCTCAATGTTGATGATTTGTTGTAAAAATACTACTAATACTACTACTACTACTACAAGTAAAAGTATATCAAAAACTATCTGCAAAGTTATATTTAGAAAGCATTTTAAGCTAACACACTAGCTTGCGTAAACGGACGTACGGACGGACAGACGAACATGGCTAGATCGACTCGGCTGTTGGTGGTGATGAAGAACATACATATACAATTTAGAGGGTCGGAGATAACTTCTTGACTGCGTTGAAAACGTCTGGCTAACATTACCCTGCACATCATAATAAGCTTTTTTAATAAATATAATAATATTTTTAGTTAAATATAACTTCTATATATGGAAAACTACATTATTTTATTGTATTTTGGAATTATCTTGAAAACGAACAATCTCTAAAAAAATCAATCTATTTAATATTTTGTTCGTTTGTTATCAGTACAATTCAAAGATTCGCGCCAGTATTTTATCAATAAAAATACGAAGTCATATGACGTAAGAGGAATTGCCAAAAGAAGAAGATATACTACGTATTACCATGAGCGGGAATTTCAAATTGTGAATTTATATTTATTTATAAATTTGTCAATTAAATCGTAGTAGAATAATGATGGAACAGTGCCATTTTTAGCTTTATTTACAACTAGAATGTATAACAGCTGGTAGAGCTTTTCCAAATATCTCTTCTGTAATAGGTTTAAGCTTTACTTTACTACATTAAATGACTCTATCCCGAACAGACGTTGGTCTCTTATTTCGATTCAAGTTAACATCACGTGATTTGACTGGAATTACCGTTGTGTTAGTTCTCAACTCTTACAAATGATTTACATTTTAAACCGATGCCGGATGTAATATAATTATTATTAAAAGGGCTAAGTTTAAATATATAGTATTTACATACATATGTATGTGAACATATTCAGGATAGAATGGTCAACGGTTTTATATCTTTCTATACTCTTATTAGCACTTAAAGTCGCAAACAAATCGTTCCCGTGAGTTTCGCTTTAAATATTCTAAAACAGAAATAAAAATATGACGTAATTTTTGCATATTCCCCAAATATACGTAGTATATATTTTATGAAATGAAATGAATTTTTAAGTTAAATTAATAATTTAAATTAAATAAACATATATAGCAACTCTGTTATAGAATGTAAAAAAGCATTATAAACCTAAACAGAAAAATCGGTTTTGGAAATAACACAGGTCAATCTCACCTTGCTCCACTTCGATTTGCTGCCTATAGATTCTAATAACTGACCACCGTCAGAGTTGCCCTTCAAATTGATTCGTTTTTGGCATAAAAACCTTATATTTTACATATAGTTTGAGCAGTTTCGTCGCAACCTTGCTCTATCAACAATTTAATGTCCGCTCACTTAACCTCAATTAAAGTTGGAAGATAGTCACGCAAGCCCACTCAGCTCCCTTTTATTTCCCTCTATTCTAGTCGTTTTCGCTTTTATGTTTATTAATTAAAAGTGTGAAGAAAAGGCAATAATTTACCAATCGAAAGAGATGGAGATATCTGGCAAGAGAGGGACAGCAAGAGGAGAACTGGGTCAAATAAGTGACTTCCTACTATCCGCAAATATTTCAATATCATTCAACTTTTCTCTCCCTTTCTGTTCACAGTTTCAAGATGCAGCGAAGAGAAGGCAAAAGAGGTGGAGAAAGAAAGCAGGCGAGAAGAAATCATTAAAGATGAATCACCCAGTCTGTCGGCAGGTGGCGCTGCAGCAGCAATTGACTTTCTGTGTGGTGCACAAGGTCAAATGGCATTTATATTATTATTACCTCTGCCTCTCCCCGCTCTCTCATTTGTCGCCTTGCCTGCTTTGGATGTCTTTGATGCGAATTGCTCTTTGTGTCCTTGATAAACATCCATTGATAACAGGCGCACAATGGGACAGCAAAAGCAACAACAGTTATTCTGTTTATGACATATCCTCGCAAACAGTTCTCAACATAAATCATTCGGGCCTGCCGGTAGTTCACATTTTGCTACCTCCTCCTTCGTATTTTGCTCTTTTGACGCTTGGTTTCAGTTGGTTTTGCAATATCCTGCAAAGACAATTTTCACAAGGATTCACAGTCACAGTTTTAAGCTGCAATTGTGGTTATTAAACTCGCACACAGAGCCAAAGAAAACATTGCAAACATACACACGTATTCGTTTATCTCTGACCACTGAAATGGCGACAACAATTTTGGCTGTACAACTTCTGGGTCAAGGACAAAAAGGGAAATTAGTTTCTGTTCGCCATTTGCCTTTTGAAATGGAATTCGAATTTTTTACGAAAAAAATCATGTTTATATGAGGTACTTCAGCGGAAAATGTAAACTTGCGAATATGTGGGAATTCTTAAAATTTGTGATGCCCATATGCATAACTTTTTTCTGTAAATTAAATAACAAATACTCCGAACGAATTTAAAAATACAAATTTTTAAAATAATGTTAACGGAAATCTAGTTCATGCTATTTAAGAATATATTATTTATTTCGTCGACATATACTCTCGTTACAGAGTCTCTTGGTTGTTACAAGTTACTCTTCTCTCAGGGTAATAGTGTAACTAGAAAATACTATTAAAATTTAAGAAATGTAACAATAAAAAATTATAATACAACAAACGAATTTCTAAACAGTAACTCCATTCGGGGGCAACTCCACATAGATTCGCATTTTTCTCATAAAACTCAATACATTATTTTAGCCGTTATTTTTATATTATATTATATTAAACAGAAAACTATGATTTAAAATAAAGAACTTGTTATATAATCGAAATTCCAGGTGTTCTTTATCGCAACCGAATTCAACACTTGGGACATAAGGTGTTAATAAAAACAATTATATTTTATATTATACTATATTATATTTTAGCATATGTTCATCAAGTACGTTAAACATTCTTGTTATACTAAAACAAGCTGCATTTTGTGAAAGTTTGCATATATGAAAGGTTTTAAATAAAATGTGAGCTTTCCCATTAATTGGGTAAAATAAACAATTACCCTTGTGCTCAATCTCAATAGGCGCCCTAGGAAAGGACATAATCAAATCGTAATTCAGACTTATCTCAAACTATAATCCAACGAAAAAAGCGCGATGAAACTTAAAATGTAGCGAGAATACAAAAATAAACGACATTAATTGAGGCCAAGCGTTTTTGCCACGCCATAAAGAGCTTAATTAAAAACTTGGCCATAATTCATTAGCGACCATGGCCGGGCACGTGAACTCCAGTCAGTCAGCCAGCCAGTTCCGAATTAAGGCGCTGGGTGGCAGCCCAACTTAGCCGACTTAAGGTTAAGGGACGTCCAAGTCAAATGTGACTAATTTATGTCATGACACCCCGCTTTAGGCTTCCCCCTCCCACATCGCAGAAGGAGTCCGCTGTCGAAATATTGCAGGACAATAAAGATAACAACGAAAGAAGCTTCCACACAGCGTCGAGGTTGCGTTGATTGCTTTGATGCGGCATAAGCAGCCAGCACAAGCGAACATAAGGATAAGCAATGATATGCGACTGATAGATACTCATTACTTCTCAGATAACAACAACTAAAGTCGAATTTGGCAAAGTTTTAACTGTTAGACACTAAAAATGAATCAGTCATACACCAATCGAAATATTTTAAAGACAAGTTAAGATCATTAAAACAATTTAATAAAAATGATCATTTATATCTAAAACAATGTGAATAACCTAATTAATGAATATTTTATGTCAATAAATTGAGTGCATTTAGTTTTAAGTATGGTAAGATGAGTAGTTAAATTCCTTGAGGAGGGAATGTTTGACGTTTAATAATTAAATCCATCCGATACATGTGGTCAGCCTTGGTGAATATATTTTCTCTCTCTTACGCAATGTATGAATATAAATTCAGTTCCATTATCCCGTAAATATTTGCAGTATTAAGTAGGTGAAGTCAAACTCCCACGCACAAATCCCGCAGATACCGTGCAAAAAGTGTTGCCTACTGGGCGGCGCATGCGTTTGACATTCGCCGAGCATGCAACATGGTGAACGTAGCTGCTGCCGAGGGTGGCGCTGAATGGATGTTGGGTTGCCTTCGTGGGTGGTGCCTGCCGGAGGATGCTCGGCCACTGTTTGTATACAAAAGGCGGCACAGGAGCTGTAGCGGCGGCAGGAACAGCAAAAACAGAGGCAGGCAGCAGCTGACGACGCGAATTCGAAATTCGAAAACTGTTATCAACAAACCAGGGTGTATCTGTGTGCGCGTATCTGTGAGAGAGACCACTGTGTGGGTGACTACTTGGCCATGGCAGATGAAGCCCATCAGTTGGCGGCTGTTGCACGTTGCGTGCGGTTTCGTTGGGCTCCGAACTCCGTGTGACGCGCTTCGAGCTCTGAACTACGAACGCGCATCCTTCGGGTCCTCGAAAAATATTCAAAGTGCGTTCCTGTGTGGGCTTTTTAATAACCCAGCAGCGAAGGGCAACTAGTCGCCACTACTATGTCCCGACTATCGCCAGGAAAA
>VNJS01012431.1:0-62507 GCA_008042575.1 Drosophila watanabei | reverse complement strand
CGATTCCATCAGCGAATTGGCTGGCCAGGGAATGGGAAATTGAAACCCGTAAGCGGCGCAACAAAATCCGCTGTGTAATGGGGCTTCATATCATCATCATCGGGCTGTTCTCGACACTCTTGATGGCCTTGTTGGTGGAATGTTAGAATGCAGATGAAGCTGTAGATTCCATTAATTAGTTGATTGATTAATTGGCAATGGATTCAGATCGCTTTCTAATACATTTCTTGTTGGGGAAATCACTAAATATATCCAATTTTAGACCTTAATATATGATATTGGGGAATACTTAGCCTTTAAGGAGTTCAGAGATATTCCAAACCCACGAATATATCTTTCTTTAAAAGCTTTGAAGAAGTACTTTAAAAATTCGCTTTTATTCCTTCGCCAAGTCATGTTAATTCCCAATCCTGCGCAGAGTCTCCTCTATAAACGTTCTTACCCTGCCGCTGGCCACGTTGGTGTAGACACCCGGAAAAGCCAAGCGGGCGCAGCCAAAGCCCCAGGAAACTATACCGCAGACCTGGCCGCGATACACCAAAGGAGCGCCAGAATCGCCGGAACAGGAGTCACGAAGTCCCCGCACAGCGGCACAGAGCATGGAGTCACTGAGCTTAGCCACTCCGGCATAGGATCGTCTGCATTCCGTAGCTGGCAACACCCGCACCATGGCAGTGCGAACCTGAGCAGGGGGCTCTCGGTTATTCTCGTGCGTCACGCCCCAACCACTGATCCTGGCATAGGAGTTGGCCTCCGGCGGATTACGACATCGTGCTATGATGGCCACCCTGCCGGGCATCAGGCGAACGGCTTGCCTTAGTTTTAATAGAGCCACATCCATGTCAAAGTTGGAGCCGGAGTATGCGGGGGAGATGTGGAAGCTGGCCACGCTGCGAATCATAGGAGCATCCTCATCCAGGCGACTGGCGCCCGCATGAACCGTATAGTCCTCCGGCCGAGCATCTGAGACGCAGTGCGCGGCGCTTAGAACCACGCTGGGCGAGATCAAAGAACCGCCGCAGATGAAAGAGCCGCCTTGCCGCAGGTAAACCAAGTACGGCACTTTGTCTATGGTTGTCTCCTGACCACCCACGATGCGGGACCTGCTGGCCGAGATGCTAATCACGAATGCCAACTGACAGAGACACCAGAGGAGCAACCGCTGCCCCGCCATGGCATGTCCAGACTGACAGCCACTGTGTGTGCATATTGGAGATCAATTTGCGAAGTGATAATGATGCGGAAATATATTTCCACACGATCCGGCCATTATTTCGGTATTCCAGAGAGATCTCCTCTTATTATTATTTATTTAAAAAAATATTTGAACCTTTCACCAGCAATGTCGCTCCACGAAGCTCTTCAGCCAGCAGGTGATCGCGGGACTGCTGAGACGGGTGTAGACCCCGGGATAGCCACTGCCACAGCCGATGCCCCAGGAGACAATGCCCACGGTGCGCCCGTCGTCGTTGATTATTGGGCCACCAGAGTCACCCTGGCAGGCATCCTTGGCATTCTCGCCCAAAGCACAAAACATGTTTGGAGTGACCCGTTGCTTGGGAGATCCTACGGCTTCGCAGCACTGCCTCTGGGGAATGAGCTGCACTCGGGCCGCCTGCAGGCACTGGTTCCAGTTGTGGCCGAAGCTGTTGATCTTGCCCCAGCCCATCACCGTGAGATTGGCCCGCTCTGGCAGATCGTTGTAGTCGATCTTGACGAGACTCGCGTTGCTGGAGGTGTCGAAAGAGCGGCCCAAGCGGATCACAGCCACATCGGAGTCCAGGCCTCGTTCGGGGCAGTAGTATGGCGAAACTCCAGCGTACCAGGCATGACGCACATGCTCCGAGCTCGACTGCTCGCCCAGACACTGCTGCTGCGCGTGAACAGTGAGATCGTGGAGTTGGTGGTGTCGCCGCTCCAGGCAGTGGGCGGCAGTGAGTACACAGCTGGGCGAGATTAGGGCGCCACCGCAGCGAAACTCTCCACCTCGTCGAAGGTTAACCAGGAAGGAATGCTCGCTAATGGATGTGGTGTGGCCCCCAAAGATCTTACCCAAACTCGAGGCCGAGATGGCTTCCAGCAGGGCTAGTCCAAGGAGAAGCTCTAACATGGTCTAATGGAGCCGCAGACCTGCAAGCAAGCTTATATATATATGACATTATCTCTATCCGCATTCCCCAAGTTAACTAACTGCCCGATAAACTTGAACTATTTATTACAAGAAACTTAAAGATTAGGCCTAATGCTACAGAGACTTGGCTCAGGAATTCTGTGCCACGACGCGCAGGAACCAGTCCCGTATCACTGGAACACTGGTGTAGACGCCCGGCAGCGAGGAGGCGCAGCCATAGCCATAGGACACAATCCCCGCCAGCTGGCCGCGATAGACCAGCGGTCCGCCCGAGTCACCGTCGCAGGAATCCTTCCTGTACAGCTTGGCAGCGCACACCATGGAGCGGGTGATGCGATGGATGCCCCTGAAGGCGGCCACACAGGAGGCACGCGACCACATGGGCACTATCGCGCTGTGCACCCGCGTGGCCGTCGATGTGGCATCGGCTGTTGTGAGTCCCCAGCCGGAAATCTTGACCAAGGCTCGACCAGGAACGGGCTGGGAAGCCAGGCCTATGGTCTCTATATTGCCTCCCGTCATGTCTGCTGTCAGGCGCAAGGCTGCCACATCCATGTTCATGGTCTTGATGTTAAAGTCCGGACGAATGGCCACGTAATCCACCTGGCGAACGACGGCATAGGGACCTCCCTGATTGGAGGCACCGCCATAGATCCTGAACTCGTCCTTGTTCTTCTTGTACACACAATGCGCCGCCGTGATGACCCAGCGGGGCTTGATGAGGGATCCTCCGCACAGTTCCGTGGATGTGGTCACCTGAACGAGGTACTTCTCCTGCCTGATGCTGGACACCTGGCCACCAATGATGCGGGGCTCTAACGCCACGCTGCCGGCGGCAAACGGAGACTGTCCCAGGATGTGGACAAGGAGGAGCAACAGCAAGGGCAGGCAGCGTGACGAAATCATTGTGGTTCAGTCAGCAAAGGGGACGATGGCTTTGATACCAAATATATAGTATAATATAGCTTTTATAGTAAATCTCTGGGAAGACTTCAACATTTGTACAATTGTTTAATCGAAATCCGACTCGGAATCAAACATATATAAGAGCGGAAACTGTCTTTATGTTGTTGATATTACAATCTTATATTTGTTATAGGAACTTGGCTTTATTACACCAACTTGAAGGGAAGTATTACTTCCGATTTGTGTGCTTGATTGAAGAAATATTTGTCGACGTTTGATTAGTTTAAATATTTATAGATTAATGTATATTTTCCATAGTATTTACTTTCTAAATGGAAATGAATCCACGTTTCTTATGATTTTAAATATAGTTTTCAAGAATAATTTATAGGTTTAAAATATTTTTTTCATAGTTTCTACTTCTAAGATAGAAGTTAATCTACGTTTTTTAAGTTCTTGTGAATAGCTGTTGGGGTTTTAAGAAATTTATAGTGAGAGTTTTTTATATTTGTAGACTTTTTCAAGCACAGATAAATATAAAATATGTTCATCCTAAATCATCATAAATCTAAATATTTATAAAATTTCTTAAGAAAAAACAAACAAGAAAAGAAGCTAGCTTTGGGAAGCCGAAAATTATATAATCTTACAGTTCCAATCAAAAAAATGCATAGTAACTAAGCCAAGAATGCATTGATTTCAATTCGAAAAGCTTTTCTCTGCTGGTTTTATTAGGAAAAAATAAGTCTAAATTTACATTTTAAAAAATGAAATGTTTATTGGAATTTTTGAGAATTTTATAAAATTATTATTATTATAGAATTTCGAAAAACTTGAGTAAAATTGTGTATCGTCCAAACATGGCTAGATCGACTCGGCTTTTAATGCTGATCAAAAATATTTATGTTTTACAGTTTTTATAAGAATTGTAAATTTACAATTTTAAAACTAAATTCCTTTTGGGAATTTTTGACGATAAAATTGAGTAAATTTTGTTGTTGTCCAACCAGGCCAAGAATAAATATATTTCATAGTGACGGAAGCCTAATGACTAATAATATTTTACCCCGCAAGAGTATAAGAAACAGAGCTACAAAAAATAAACCTCAAATAACCGGCCTAAACAATGGCCTAAAAAATTGTTTACCTTTTCCATCGCAATAGTTATGTTGACTGAAGATTGTTTGCTATCAATGCTTTATTGTTAATAAAATATATATACCTTTATTTACTTATTTTTAAAGACCAACAGCAAGGTTCCCGTTCTTTGCGTCAAGATAAATTCCAACTGTTTTGGCCATGTGTCTTCTTTGTATTCTTGATCTGCAAGTATGATGAACTTGTTTTTACTATTTAACAGCGATGATTTCTATTTTTAAACAACAAAACTCTGAAAATTCTTTATTTAACAAATATTTATTTAATCGCACGTAGCAACTAACGACCTTAGGATCTAGTTTCTAGTTTCAGTTGGGTTAACACCAAGTGTCCTTCAGACTTTCAGCACAAAAGATAATAATATAATATAGTTTTGAGCCAAAAATTACAAATAAAAGATTGTATTTGTATTATGTTTAATATATTTTCATATTAATTATGTAGTTCTATACAAGTTTAGTTGAAACTTACATTTTCTAAGATCTAAAACACATCTTTACAACTCAAATTTATACAAAAAGAGAGCCAGATGACCCGTTTTATGATCTAAATAATATAAAACATTTTAATTCTTTAAACATATAATTTCTTGAGTGATCCTTGAGCTCATTTCCTTCTACAAGAACCTCAATTGTTGGCCATCACGTTGTTGGCCCACTGACGAATGGCGGAGACGGCCGTGTAGACGCCAGGATAGCGGGATCTGGCGCAGCCATAGCCAAAGGACACGATACCGTACAAGGTGCCGTTCCTGGTCAGCGAGCCACCGGAATCGCCGCTGCAGGAATCCTTGCCAGCGCCGGTGGCACAGATCATGTAGTTCGTAATGGTGGCCCTGCCGCGGTACAGGTTCCTGCACCTGCTCCTCCTCACTGCCCTCAACTGGGCCATCCTCAGAGTCCTGGAGGCCGTTGAGCTGCCCTCCCGCGTGACGCCCCAACCCGCTACCCGTAGCCTTGCGCCCGGCTGGGGCAGGGAGGTGGCCATGGGAATGGTTCCTATATTGGTGCCCGTCAAGGACTGGTTCAGCTTAAGCAGCGCCGCGTCCATGTTCATCCTGGCGGTGGTGAACTTCGGAGCAACATGCACGGAGGCCACAGAGCTCACTGTGCCATCGCTGCCATCGAGGGTGGTGGTACCGGCGCGCACCGCGAAGCTCGGGGCGGTGTATCCCTGGACACAATGGGCAGCGGTGAGGACCCATTCCTGGGTGATGAGAGAGCCGCCGCAGAGATTCGAGCCACGGCGTATCTGCACCAGGTGCTTGGCCGTCGAAATGGTGGTGGTAGATCCGCCCACAATCCTGGATTGGATTTTGGCCGAGTTTTTGCTGGCACTTGCGGTGGCCTTCTTCTTTCGCTGATTGAGCCTCTTGGCGGTGGCTGCCGATCGGTTGGTATTCCTGTTCCTGGCCTGGTTGGTTCTCCTCGCGGCCAACTGTCGTCCGTTGGCGCTCCTCAGACGCCTGTTCCGCCGCTGTCTGCTGTTGTTCGCCACCGCCTCGCCCAGCTGGCTGAGCTCGGCCAGGAGCAGCATGCCCAAGATTAGGTAATCCCAGCGCCAGAGCATCTTGCTGTGAACTGTGGAGCTGGTGACCTTGCCCCGGCTTTTATGGCCGGATATTCGCCGAAGTACGGAGCAAGCCAGCTGAGCAAACAGCGCTTGCGGGTCACAATGGGAGGCGAGGCAGTGCTTCAATGGCGTTCTTGCTCCGTCTCCGTGACGTCAGCGATCAGCTCCGACTAGCAGTGCCTGCTCATGTTATCCACTATCCAGTCGGACAGGTAGCTCACATCGGAGTAAACACCGGGACTGTCCGCCGCCGCACAGCGCTGCGCCCTGCCCCAGGACACCACGCCCACGAGGAAGCCAAGCGAGTTGACCACCGGTCCGCCCGAGTCGGCGGCACAGGCATCCTTCAGACCCGGCACCGAGGCACAAAACATGCTCGCGGTGATGTTCCGATAGCCACGGTACAAGTCCCGGCACTCTCGCTGCGCCATCACCTTCACATGGACGCTGTGCAGCTGATTGGGCAGCGTCGTGGAGCCGGAGTCGGTCAGACCCCAGCCGGAGACCCTCACAAAGCTGCCCGGACGCGGCGAGTTCAAAGCCAGTCCTATGGGACGAGCAATGGAGGCCTGAAGCGGCTGCTGGAGCTGCAGAATGGCCACATCATGGTCCAAGGTCGAGCGACTGTAGGCCGAAGGGAGGAGCACCTTCCGAACGTAGCGGGCATTACGCATGTCGCTGAGATAGGTGACTCCGCCGCGGACCACGAAGTCGGATGGCGGCCCATCCTTCAGGCAGTGGGCGGCGGTGAGGACGCAGTGCGGCGTGATGAGGGAGCCACCGCACTCGAAGTTGCCACGACGCCGTATGTTGACCATATGTGGTTGATTCCGCACCTCACTCGGATGTCCGCCAACCACGCGCGGAATGCGTTGCAGCTCCAGATGCTCCTCCTCCTGCGCCGCTGTCATCTCGGGGAGCCGAAACAACCACATCATCGTCAGCGGAAGCAGGGCAGCAGCGGCAGCAGCTTGCATCTCGATCTCTTGACTCTCCTGTACTGGAGCTCTGAGGCCCACAACACAAACATTTATAGAGCCCAGCCCAGCGGCAGCACTGACCTTACCCAATGAGCCACCAGTTACAGAAACAGAAACACCTGCGTGGGCTCTCTCGGGTGTTTACACACGGCAATGAACTTGGTGTGGGGGCCACGAGGAAGTGAGGTGTTTGCCTTTGTTTACGATAAAAAGATAAGCTAGGGCTTCCAACGGAAACTGGAAACACAATGGAGAGTGATTGTGTCTCTGGGAGGACTGGCAGGAAATCTGTTAGAGAGATAAGAAAAAAGAGTTTCTTATTATTTATAAAATAAACTAATACATCTTCAATCCCTCTCTCTTCTAGTGTTCCTCACCACGGACATCTCACCTGGCCGCCAGAAGCTGCACGCCCAGATCCAGATCGATGTGGGAGAGTTGTCTGCCCATGGCAGCAACACGGCCACCTTTTACATCTTCAGCCTGGCGGAGGCGGACATCAAGCTGCAGCAGAGGCTTAGCTACACCTTGGATGTGGATCGTGGTCCCGGCGGTGGCAGCGCCACCAATGCAGCCAGGGTCAGCCCTGCGCCCAACAGCTCGGCGGAGTCCACGCCCGATCACGAGGTGAAGGGTGTGCCCAACAACAGCCTGGCGGCGATTTCGCCCGTGCAGATCGAGTACCTGGACGAGACGCGGCTGCGGAAGTCACGGGAGGATGTGCTGGCGCTGCGATGCCACGGGGACTTTAAGTTCACTGCCCGCTTCTACACGCTGGACAGGAAGCCGCTCGGTCAGCTGTACCGCGGCGAGAACTTTCTGCTGCGCGCCAACACGGAGGTGGTGGCCGTCGATGACGTGGAGATACTGGACAGCTTCTTTATATGTGTAAGTAGGGGTTTCTTGGGAAGCTAACAGGGTGTTTCTAATGCTTCTCCTTGCGCTTGTCATGATCCTGCAGGATCACAATTTAGTGCAATCGAACTACAGCCTTAAGCGAAAGAAATACACCAACAAGTACAGTGCCGGCGAGCAGCTGGAGAGCGTGATAGTGCTCCGCACGAATGCCACTCTGCGGGACTGGACGACTGCCCGGGATGTTGATCATCGGGGCAAGCTGGAGGGCAAGCCGGTGGCCAGTAAGTTCATTAGGCCAGCCCCCAAGCCCAGCGAGGAGAATACTGCTGCCCCTGCCTCGGCCTCCACTCCGGTGCCGCCTGCCGGCATCAGTGCCTATATGAGCAAGAGTCTGGTGGCCAAGATACCCACCACGATGACCATCATCAACAGCAACTCGGCCGTGTCCAATGCCCTGCAGGTGGCCAATGCGGGCGTGATGAGCAGCTCCCTGCACTCGGAGGAGGCCAACGAGGCTAGCGAAGCGACTTCCGGCGCTGGCCAGGAGAACCTCAAGACCACGCGCTTGGTGTACAACAAGGCCCTGGAAGCTGTCCAGGGCACGGGCCACTGCCGGGGCTTCATCAAGGGCGTCTACACGCTAGAGCCGGAGCGAACGTCCGGTGTGCCCATCTTTGGGATCTTCTGCATCCGCTGGCGACGCGCCAATGGCAAGGAGGAGAACGAGTCCAAGTTTGTGATCAGTGGCTTGGACATTGCGGAGCCGCCGCTGAACATCTACTGCACCATCGAGGAGAGGATGTTCGTAAAGATGCCCATGGCCTTCAAGGTGGTGCTGAAGAACCCGACCACGCATGTCCTCCACCTGATAGCCAACCTGAGCATCAGCAAAACGGATAACTTTATATGCTCGGGGCACAAGCAGGTGGGTTATCGGGTCCCTTATGCTACACCTAATCTTTAAACCATTATTGTTATTGTTTTTCTCCAGCTGGACATTTCCATAATGGCCTACGAGGAGAAGGAACTGGTGTACAACCTGTATCCCTTGCAGGTGGGCTGGCAGGAGCTGCCCGTGCTGAGCCTGGAGTACAACACGAAGGCGGATCCGCAGAAGAACGATAGCCAGAATGCCTTGCTCGACGAACTGGTGCAGCGGGCGCTGCCCAAGCGAGTCTTTGTGCTGGTAAGTGGTCCCTCGACCCACAAGGATCTCCAGAATAAGAACCATTATTCCTCTTTTCAGCCACCTCTGAAGCAACAGAACAAGTAGGAGAGAAGCCGCCGCCTAAGTTTAAGTGTTTTAAAGTTTAAAATCAAAGTATAAACAAGTCGGGTGTATGTGTGTGTAAAAATTAAACTACGCCGCTCCATGCCCCCTTCTTTATTGCTAACAACAAACGAAACATTACTATATATAATATATTTAGAGAGTTGCGGTAGCTTAATACTTGAGTGTGTGATTGAAGTGTATCGTGTGAATCGTATTTGTTAAGCGGGCGACTCGACATTCCTGTTAAGCGGTCAAGTCCTGCCACGTCCTGGTCAGCACAGCAAGTTGCACATTGTATTTTCGTACATCCTTTGAACGTACACCCTAATAATAAATATACATAGATAAAGCATACAGAACTCCTTAAGTATCCTTTTATTGCTTGGGAGCTTGGGAGCCGCATCACTTGCCGCTGGAGGAGAACTTGAAGACGCCGCCCTTTTTCTGGTTCTTGTTCTCGTTCTGCAGAAAAGAAGTTCATTAAACTTAAGCTGAAACCTTGAAAGATGTTCGATCCTCACCAGCAACCGATTGCCAAACAGCATCACCGCCTTGTCCTCCTCCTGGGGCGTGGCCCTCTCGCCGGCGGACAGGATGGGCTGTCGCTGATGGATATGTAGCTTCTGCTTGATGGCCTGCGAGAATATCACCCGGCGGCTCACCGACTTCATGGCCAGCAGCAGATCCAGCCAGGTCCAGGTCACGTTGTGGTACTCCAGCGTGGGTATGACTAGCGAGTAGTCCGTGATGTCCTCCAGATTCTTCTCCTTGTTGCCCTTGTAGCTGACGCGGACGGGCACCTCGGGTATCTTGATGTAGATGAAGAGCTTGTTCTTCTCGGCGCGCTCCTTCATCTTCTCCACGTCGTCCTTTTCGATCTTCACATAGAACTCCGAGTCCTTGGCGCCCTTCTTCGACTTGCCAGAGCGCTTAGTCGACGTGGACGATGACGACGTGGTCGAGGACGAGGACGAAGGCTTGACCGCCTGCAAATTCGTTGTGGACGCCGAGCTGGTGGAGGCATTGTCGTCCAGCTCGTCGCTGACCTCCGTTTCGGAGGCGTCGCGATCCGGGAAGCAGAACTTGAGCATGGTGCTGTAGAACTTCTTGGTGATGGCTATGGTTATGGGGGCCACATTGATCTCGAAGTGCTCCTTCACCGAGATCCCGCCCACCGGCGCCTTCTCCCGACAGAAGATGCGCAGCACCCGCTTGTGCGTGTCCACGGGCATGTCCTTCTGTATCTCGGTGGCCAGCAGGACATCGCGATAGATTTCGCGCGGCAAGAGGTTCTCCATGCGTATGTTACCCAGCTCTAGCAGATGCTCCACGGAATCGTCGCTCTTCGACTTTTTGGTGTAGAGGAACGCGCTGAGGACGAGATCGGCTATGCCGATCTGGCCGTCCGTCTCCGTGAGCCGCCACTGGGCGCGCTTGAAGCAGATCTCGTTGGTCCGCACCATGGTCACCGATTCGTCCGAGCGCACGTTCAGGATCTTGCTGAGCTGCGACAGCTGCGTCTCCTTGTAGCACAGCAGCATCATGTCCAGGTCCTCGCTGTACGTGTTCAGCTCCTCCTTGCTCTCGCGGATCATCTGCTGGACGTGCTCGTACTCCACGCGCAGCTCCAGGGTGTCGCCCTCCTCCACCCGCTCCTTGCTGATCATGTGTATGTCCTTCTCCAGCGACCGGATCTTCATCAGCAGGCTGCGGATCAGCGTCTGCTTCTGCTGGATGGGCCGCTTATGGTCCTCCGTGGAGTGCAGCTGCAGCTGGAACCGCATGCGGGTGAGCTTCTCCGCCGCCTGCTTGCGCTGCGGCTCCACGTACAGCAGCAGGTTGTTCACAATGTCCAGGATCATGGCGTACTGCAGCGAGTTGGTGCAGACGTCCAGGTCGTGATGCATTAATGTAAAAGCGTCCACCGGGTCGTCCTGCTTCTCCCAGGGCGAGAGCAGCTCCTCGGAGGGTGGCGGCGGCACCTCGGTGATGTTATTCGGATCGATGGCATCCCCGTAGCTCACGTAGAAGAACTCGCACTTGCACTTGGACACGATGCGCTGCAGCTGGACGGGCTGCGACTCGCCGGAATTGTCGCTGAGAAAGGCGCCCACCGTCTCGGAGACCACACCGCCGACGCTGCGTCCACTGCCCACCAAGTGGGAGATATCCTCCGGCAGGTTATTGATCACCGTCTCGTCCTTGTCTTGGATATTGTCCACCGTCAGCCACATGATCTCCTTCTCCAGCAGGGAGTTGTTGTCGCCGGCGCTCACGGTGGCATAGTACTGCATGCACTCCAGCAATCCCTTCCAGGTGGTCTTCGAGATGAGGGAGCGCTCCCGCCACACGGGTCGGTGCTCGCGCTGCAATATCTCCGCCTTGGCGGCACTGATGATCACGTAGCCGGACGTCTCGCAGCCCTTGAGCAGCACCTGCGAGTTGACCAAGCTGATGGACCAATTCTCATGGATAATGTCCTGGGCGGAGCAGGCCTGCAGTCCCTGCAGCTGCAGCTCCCTCGACTGGGTGCTATGATCATCGCTATACACATTGAATTTGTGATCCGCCTCGGCGATGAGCTGCTGCAGCATGGCGGTGGCATGGATCTGGGCGGGGGCCTTCTTCAGCGAGCCACTTGGCAGTCCCTCGCTGCTCGCACTGGACAGGGTAATGGTGCTATCGCTGCGCTTGTGCTTCAGCACCGCCGAGTTGCCGGCACCCTCCTTGCGGTAGCTCTTCACCGCCTCCGTGGAGAGGTTGTTCTTCAGCTTCTGCGACTTCATGAAGGAATCGAACAGGGCGAAGGCCACGTCGCGATTGCTCTTGGTCCAGGCTCCCTTCAGGTCGTACACCACCAGCTTGTGCGTGGGCGTCGTCGACTTGGCCTTGACATCCTCCTCTGTGGTGGCCGCCGCCGCGGGTATCAGAGCCTCGCGGCCATAGGACACCTTGGCCACGCTCAGAAAGTAGAAGCGCACGATTTTGAAGGCATCGGCGGCTGCACTGGCGGCCAGGTTCTCGGAGCTGCTGTCCATCTTCTCGGTGACAATGCTCTTGAGCCAGATCTCGGCATCGTTGAGCTCACAGTTCATGTAGATCGTGGACCAGTCCGCCTTCGGCCGATGGATGAGCCCGTCTTCTATGGGATTGAGGGAGAGCGAGTGCTCGGAACTGAAGGACACCCGCCGGCCGTTCAGCTGGAAGCCCTTCTGCAGGGCGTGCGACATCCAGTAGAGCACCTGGAACTTGTGCAGGCACATCTGCAGGTTGGCCTTCTTGTAGTGCCTGCTCAGCGGCTTCTTCCTGGGCCGCACGTTATTGAAGACCGGTCCCCGTCTCGTGGGCCTCGTCACGCCCGAGAGGATCAGCTGGAGGCTCTCGAACCAGCGCAATGTGCTGCCATACAGCACCAGGCTGGGTATATCCACCTCCAGGTCCTCGCCCGCCTTCGGCTTCGTCTCGAAGGATATCCAAATGTTCAGATTTAGCGAGCGGAAAGCCCGGAACGAATCATGCACCTGGTTGCTCGAGTACTCGGGCAGCTTGTCGGGGGCACAGGGCATGACGGCATGGTGATCGTTCGGATTGGCCAGGCACACCCAGTTGAGCTTCACCGTCAGCTTCAGGTTGGGGAAGTGCAGCAGGCGACAATCGTCGTAGCGGGAGGCCGTTCGTACGGTAACCTGAAACAGGGAAAGAGACAAGACCGTTGATTTCTAATCTAACTAATCGTGGAGAGCTTTAGCTTTCCCCGAACTCACATTCAGTTCTCCCTTGAACATGATCTTGGCATTCGTCAGCACAATGCCGCAGTTGTTCCACGTCAGCTCCATTTCCTCCGTGGTGTTGTACGGATCCAGGGAGGCGTGCAGCAGTATGGTGAACTGCTTGGCGATCAGGGTCAAGCGTCCGTGCAGAAGCAGGCGCAGCTTGTCCCAAAACGGCAGCGGAGGCGAGGGATCCTTGGACGGAGCCGAGATCTTCTCGAAGCTCAGATTGCACTGGGCCATCACGGGCTCCCAGCAGGCTCCAAAGGCATAGCTGCAGCTCTCCAGTTCGCAGTCAAAGTCGTGGTAGAACTTCAGCGACGGCATGCTGCGCTGGATGACGTCGGTGCCAAAGGGCTCACCCACCTCAATGAAAACATCGCGCTTGGCTCGCTTGGAGCCCATCTGCTCGGCGCCGCAGAGGTTGCCATAAAGCCGCATGCTCTTCACATAGAACATGGGCTGCGGAAAGTCCCTGAAAGAGCACAGAAGGTTTGACTCAAAATGGGAAGATAGCAGGGGCAAAGGACCCACCTCAGCATGAACTTCCACTCGGAGCAGCTGATGTTGACACCGCGACACCAGAGCGTGCTGAACTCCAGGCCCTCCTCCGGCCAGGGGCTCTCGTGATCGATCTCGCGCATCATCCGCGTCACATTGTCGTAGCCATGTATGGAGGTGTCAGCCATTGCCATGATCTCCACGTCCGTCATGATCCAGGCCAGCAGGCGGGTGCGCACGGGACCGCTCTCGCGTATCTTCTTCGAGCGTTGTATGTAGATCTCCGAGTTCTTCTTCACCAGATTCGCGTACAGGCTCTCGATGGTCCCGGCGGGCAGCAGGAGACGTTCCGCACACAGCTCGGCGATCTTCTTGTCGAAGAGCGCCTTGCGCTTCAGACTCTCCAGGTACTCGTCGACCAGCAGGACATAGTTGTCGCGCAACTTCACCTCGAAGGGATCGTCGCTGATCTCGAGCAGGAACTCCTTGATCTTGATCACCAAATCACACGGCAGCGGAGAGTCCACCGTGAAGGGCTTCTTCTTGTAGTTGTGCACCAACTTGAGCCACTTGAAGTGGGACACGCACTCGCTGTTGATGGCATTGTAGAAGTCGTGGTCATATGGGAATATGGCCTTGAAGGAGCCAATCGTGGTGACCCACACCCGGTTGGAGAGCAGCTGAAAGTCGGGAAAGTTGAGGCGCTCGTTGGTGAGCACCTCTAGCCGCGGCACCGACTGCATGTCAAGCTCCTTCACCGTGAAGATGTGCTGGTCGTCGATCTTGACAAAGACGTTCTCCGCGTAGATCATGTTCCTATCCTTGTGGCTGAAGAAGAGGCTCTCCACAAAGATCTGGACGGAGTGGCGGTCGGAGAGCTTTATCTCGAAAATGGTGCTCCGTTCCGCAGACAATTCGACGACTAATCCTCCCCTGGGAGCTGCCTTCTTTGCCGGCGATGCGGGCAGTGCCAGCTCCGTCTTCAGATCGAGCATGTCCCTGACCAGGGTGAGCAGGTGCATGTGCAGATTGGAGTTCCAGGTGGCGTCCATGTTGCCGGGTATGTAAATGGACAGCTTGCCCAGGGCGCCCTCCACCTGTTCGTGCTCCAAGCGAATCGTTTTGCAGGTGGCAAACACGTCCGCAAAGTCGGTGAGGCACAGCGACGAGGCCTTCATCGAGCGCATGATGGCCATTTGAAACTCCTCCAGCTTCAGCGTGGCCACGTGCTGGGCCCGCGACAAATAGAGCTCGGAGAAGCTGAGCAGCATGTAGGCGTTGTGATGGTTCACAAAGTAGGCGGTAATGTCCTTGATCTTGACGGACACGCGCAGCGAGGTAGATGACGAGGATGACGACGACGAAGGCTGATCGGTTAGGCTCTGATCGGCGAAACTCTGCCCGGCCCTTGCCGAGCTTGTTCTCTTCGGCTCGAGGCCGCGATACTGCCGCAGGCACTCCATTGACTTGACCACAAACTCCGCCAGCTGCATGCTGTACTCTGTGCGGAAGGTGTGCACCGAAATGTCCAGTTTCGTGGTGTTGGCATACGAGCACAGCTTGACCAGGCTAACGCCCAAGAAGGACGGCGATCCGGGCGAATGGGTCTTCTTCAGATTGTTGGTATCATTGATGGAGTTGCCCAGGTTGGACCACAGAGTCTCCACCATCAGCTCCATGCTCCACTGGCGCTGGTTCAGCAGCAGGTTGAGGAACTTGTTCTCATACCGCGAACTCCGCTTCTCCTCGATCTGTTCCAGCAAGAACCGCGTGTGACTGACACTCATGGCTATGTTTTCGTCCTCCAGCTGCATCAGCAGCGAGACATTAAACAGCTCCGCACAGCCCTTGACCACGATGCGCTGCATAATCCACTCAAGAATGCCGCCTTCGCGACTCCTCTTTGCCTGCAGACAGTCCTCGGAGGCCTTGTCGAGCCACAGGTGATCCGGCAGCGACTTCTGCTTGTGCATCAGCTGCAGGGGCAGCTGCTGGGAGGCGCCGGCACTCGAGCGCTGGCGTGCGAGGAAGTTGTTGTTCACAAAATCAAAGATCTCGCTGTGATTGTAGATTATCTGGAATGTCTTGAGCTTCACATACAGATTGAAGATGTCCTTCTCCAGCTGAAAATGGGGTGTAATTAAAGCTAAGTTACATCTAGCAAAGGAAACCCTACTTACCACCGAATCAATGGTGAATTGCTCCACAAACAGCAGCTTCTCGTACTTGGTGTCTATGTCCAAGTGCTGGAACACCAACTTGGCCAGCATGGAAGGCAGCAAAGTCTTCTCATCGGTGACTTTGGAGTTGAACTTGCCCGTGATCTGAGGAGTAAATCATTGATTATTGAGTCCTTAAAACATATCGGGGAGTGAAGTTAAATCCTTACTTGAAACAACTGCAGCTTGGCACTGAAATCGTTCTGCGAGTTCTCCTTGACGGCGGAAAATGTGGCCGCCTTGATGCTAAAATTAAAGTTCTTTGGTATAATCGGCGCCAGCCTCTCGTAGTTATCATTGTCGTAGGTGCTCTTGGGCGCCCCCAAGACCCGAGTCGTTCGCCTCGCCTGCTGACCCGTCGTCGTCGTCAACGTCCTGCGCTTGGCCTCGCTGAGGAACTCGTACAGTCCGCCATGGATGACGGATTTGGCATTGTTGATGACCAGACTAAGCGTCTAAAGGGAGGAAAAGGCTATAAAAAGACCTTTTTAAAGTATCAAAAGCAACTCACATCCATGGACAGCGGTCCCTGGGCAAAGAGCGAGGCGTCCAGGGTTACATCGAAGCTAACCTCGCCCAGACAAGGACGTATCTTGTTTAGATTCTCCAGCGACTGGCGCCGAGAGCTGCAGTGCCTCAGCATCTTGGCCTGCGCCTCGCTCAGCGACGCATTCACCAGGAGCACTCGGGCATTCTGCACAATACTGCCATCCAGATGCAGCTCCTTGGCCGTGGCATGCAGGAACCAGCCAGGATCGAAGTCATTGTTCATCAGCACCACCGATATGTTGTTCACATGGACGGCCATGAACTGGGCAAAGGTGATGATGCTGGCCGGCACCTTGGTCTGCCGAAAGTCCAGCACACCCTTTGCCTCCTTGGACGCGGGCCTAGCAGGCTGTTGCAGGAGCAAGCCATCGTCGGCGTCGTCATCCTGCCAGTTGCGTATGTCCTTGTTGATGCGAATGTCGCGGATGTAGATGGAAAGCAGCTTGGTCACCTCGGTGGTGAAGAAACTGCTGCGCAGGCACACCTCCTCGATTTGCTAGCGAGAGAAACGGGAATTGGGAGGTCTTTATCTCTCTGGAAATTCCTATACTGAGGAGCGGCTACGCCTACCACCGAGAATCCGCTCTTGCTGATGTGCACATTCTTCAGGGACAGATATGGCAGCGAGATGCGTCCGATCCGAACTTTGACCCGAAACCGATTGATCAGATACCAGCTAATAACCGTGGGCAAGACCCTAAAATAGAGCAGAGAGTGATTCAATTATGATTTTATGATCGCTCGAACGACAACGGGCTTTGGGAGCTTCCGCTTACCAATAGAGGAGGATGAAGAGCACCAGACAGAATATAAGCAGCTGCAGCATCATGTTAGTGGGTCAAGAAACATAGCTGCCCGCTTTTTATTGGCTTTAAGTGCGTTTTTTTAAATGTTTATCACTGAAATTTGCTTGTCAAACATGATGCGGCAATAGGGTGACCATTGCCAGGCCTTTTAAAAATTCTGCAATTTTAAACTCTATTCAATAACAATGTTTCGATAATCGATATACGCAAACGTATCGATAAGTGATAGAAACACAAAGAAAACATACATATATCGAGGTGCTGACACCTCTAGCAGCTATATCTTAACAACAAAATTAAAAAGTTTATCTTATCGCCTATCCCCGCGCTCGGTTTGGATTGGATTGTAAGCATGCTAACGTGAATAACAGCCGACGCAATGCTGCTGCTGGAGCTGAACATTCTGACCCTCAACATTTGGTGAGCATCATTCCGAGCGTCTCCTTCTACGGCTTCCTTTGTGCCAGCCAGACAGACATTCGTTGACCTTGCATCTCCAGAGATAATGCCTATATATGTACATGTGTGATTTTTCAGGGGCATACCGTACGTGTCAAGTGATCGCGGGCCCCGCATAGATGCTATTTGCAAGGAGCTAGCCAGCGGCAAGTATGACATCGTGTCCCTGCAGGAGGTGTGGACGCAGCAGGACAGCGAGCGGCTGCAGAAGGGCACGGAGGCGGTGCTGCCACACACACACTACTTCCACAGCGGCGTAATGGGTGCCGGCCTGCTGGTGCTCTCCAAGTATCCCATACTGGGCACGCTGTTCCATGCGTGGTCCGTCAACGGCTACTTCCACCGCATCCAGCATGCGGACTGGTTCGGCGGCAAGGGAGTCGGCCTGTGCCGCATCCTGATCAACGGCCAGATGGTGCACCTGTACAATGCCCACCTGCATGCCGAGTACGACAACGCCAACGACGAGTACAAGACGCACCGGGTCATCCAGGCCTTCGACACTGCTCAATTTATCGAGGCCACCCGAGGCAATTCGGTGCTGCAGATCCTCGCCGGCGATCTGAACGCCCAGCCGCAGGACATATCGTACAAGGTGCTGCTCTACACCTCCAAGATGCTCGACAGCTGCGCCTCGGACTCCTTCCGCACGAATGAGTGCGAACACAACTCGTATACGTCGCCGCGAGCTCTGGCAAGGAATCCCCAGGGCATTCGCATCGATCACATCTTTGTGCGCGGCGGGGATCACGTGAACGCCGAGATCGCGGAGTACAAGCTGCCCTTCCCGAACCGTGTGCCCGGCGAAAAGTTCAGCTTCTCGGATCACGAGGCGGTGCTGGCCAAGCTGCGGCTATCCCGGCCAACAGCAGCAGAGGCTAGAACGATTTCGGAGGCTCCGGCAGTGGCCACCATCGAGGTGAACTGCCAGGTGGAGGACGAGGAGAACTGTGCAGCGCGTGAACTGGGCGCCGGCGATGCTCAGGCCGAGCATGAGCAGGAGCAGGGTGCTCGATCAGAGGTTGTTTGCAATGGCAGCTCTACTTCCGTACAATCAATGCCCGCCGCCCGGACGGCGGCACTGCACGAAGCCCTGGCCCTTTGCGACGCCTCGTTGCTGCAGCTAAACACCGATCGGATCCTCTACTACAGTGCCGCCACCTTCCTGTTCGTCCTCCTGGTCCTTTTGGTTGAGTTCACGGCCCCGGTGGGCATGCGCACCATCTTCCTGCTGCTCAAGTTCATAGTTTTCGGCGTCATCTTGTTCTGCGTGTTCATGGCCTCCATTTGGAACTACATGGAGCGGAATGGTGTGCTGCAGGGCAAGAAGTCGATGGAGGTGATGCTGCACCATGCCCAGAAGTACGAGTACTTCTACTGAGGGCGGAGGCGGAGTAGCGCCCAGCTCAACATGCGCATTTAATATCCATGTGTAGACGTAGTTCAACAGCCACTGTATTTGTCTCTTTAGAGCTAAGCTAGTAACGACTTGACATGACCTTAGATGGTCTTGTATCTTGATTTCAATGCAATTCCATGGTCTCTTTCTATGTGTAACGTCATCCACTTACCCAGGAACTATAGTTCAATAAAACCGAACTTACATATAATACAAAAAGACACATCATCGTGAATAAAAATGTATCGTTCTACAAACCAAAGTTTAGTTTAATTACTTGATATGACTAATTATAAAGAACCAACTACGCCCTGGGTGGAAACCGAAATTCAATCTTATCTCTTGATTGATTCGATAAAAGCTAGATATATCAATCACTTGCCTTGAAAAAACAAACCTAATGAGAAAGCTGATAAAGAAAATAATGCCTAATGGCTAGCCAAGTCAATAACCTCAACAGATTCACGTTTTCCAGAATTGTTTCGTACAAAACGCCTCAAAGTATGCTCTTTTTGGTTGCAAAAACATCAAGTTTCAATATTTAGGGTGTTTTTAACGTTTTTTCTTTATTCTCGAGTAGAAAACAGCAGCTCCGCATAATCCCATCTGGTACACATTTTACTCGGGCTTCTTTCCCTTAGCCAGCTCAGCCTTCTTGCCCTTGACGGGGGCGGGCTTCTGGGAGCGGAGGACAGCGGACGCACGACGGAGGGCAGCCTGAAAAGAACAATACAAAATATAATTATAATGGTGCCAGTGGAATAATCAAGTTAACTTTCAAGGATAGAAGCCTCAGAAAGGGTTATCAACACGGATCATTCTGCGATCTTGGTTGTGTAGCATAATTGAAAAAATATCATCATAACACAAGTGACTCGAGTGTAGATTTAAGCAATATTTACCTGGGTCAGGTCCTTGCGGTATTTGGAGCCGATGAGCAGGTTCTTCAGCTTCTTCAGGGAACGGCGGGGACCGGCCTTGAAGTCAACACGCACCGTGTTCTTGGCGGGACGCTGGGCATACTTGCCCTTCTTCAGCACAGCGGTGAAGCCCTTCTTGTCGGCGGCGGGCACGACTCCGAGGGTCTTCTTGTGCACGATGCCGCTGTAGCGGTACGAGCTCACGCTGGCCAAGTTGTTTGGCTCCTGAAAAGGTTACAGGGATTCGATATGAGTAAATAGTTCTATTTGAAGAGAATTAGGCACTGATGCAGCCAACTTTTGGTCAGAATCAAGTTACTATCATGTTGTATTCAAATATCATTGTGAAAGTATTAAATTGGAAACATCATTCGAGGCCTTTAGGTTGTATTTAAGGATTTATCCGTTTACTTACTGTGCTGAAGGGCTTCTTAACATCGCGCTTCTTCAACAAGAAGGCGTTGTTGTTGCGAATGATCAACCAGTTGAGGTGCGAAGAGGTTGCCATCTCACGTCTGCAAAATAAAGGCGCAAAATTAGTAACAGTTCCAGAGGCACAAAACTATTCATTTTAAGGCAGTCTTTCAGTCTTGGGTGATGAATATAGTCTTCAAAGTACTCTTCCGCTCATTCATTCATCACAATAAATACGAAATCAGCTAAATAAATACATGTGCTCTTACCTTTAAAATCAATATTCCAAAGAGAGAACAGCAGCCAAGGTACATGGAAAACACAAGGAAAAATAAACCATTAACAAATTTCGACGAGGCAGATATCCATTAGTAACAAATTCCGGCATGGTTTTCAGCTCTTTAAGCTTGCACATTTTTTTGTCGTTCTTTTATTCACTATTGCCGCTGCTGTGTTGCACGTGCGGGTAAAACTAGATTTACCTCCGCGCTTCGGCGCTCCAACAGCCAAATTAACTGCAACACGTGGTGCAGCCATTGTGCCCAGCATTTGCAGTGCGCTTGCAACGCTGTGGGGAGGCTCTAACTTAACCAAATCAAGACAAAACGCTAAATGCCCACCTTTTCTCGTTGAAAGACAAGCAGGAAAGAAATATGGCAGCCCGGCATAGCGTGAACTTGGCTGCGCTTCCTCAAAAACACAGGGTTGCACGGGGACGCAAGCGATAGTCGCAAAAGTTGGCAGCCCGCGGAATGGAGAACTGCCAATTATTTTGTTTACTTTTAAAATTTCTTCTTATATTATTAAATTGAAGTGGCCCCAACGTCTTATTATAGAAGGAAAATTTACCAACAAATTATGGCCAATTCTAGTATTTTTGTCAATGCGGTTTTAAGTATAAATATTTTGTCATGTAACCCTAGTCAGAGTTTCCTGACCAGGGGCTCTCTTTAGGGGTTATATATTTAGGGGTTTTTTCAGTCCTTAGATGAAGACTTTTTGAAAAGCTTAAGTCCTTGGGATAAGCCGATTTAAAATTTTTAAACTTAATGAGTCGTCGCTTAAAATTTCAATTTTTTTAGATTTTTTAGGCGGAAAGCCATATTTGCATCTGGCAACACTGACCGTAGTGACAACCCTGTGTTAGACTTGTCAGACAAACACATTTCCGAAAACTCACTTAAAACGTTAAATTAAAAGTTCAGATAACAACAGATCATTTCAAAAAGTTTTTGTTTTCGGCTGTGGTTTGTTTTTATTGTCGTATGTCCATCCAGAATTTAAACACTCGTGGTAAGTGCTGCGAGGTGCAGTTTTTCGCCAAGTTACACATGTACATAAAAATGGCTGCTCTCGTGTTCGTCATCATCGAGCAGCGGCCCCCGCCTCTGCGCTAGTGTGTGTTCGTGTGTGTGTATGTGTGTACACCCATGCACACGCACAAAAGCAAAGCACGCTGCAAGGGTGTGATTACATTGTACATCCATTACATTACATTAAGTTTCATCGCTGCATCCGATAATCAATGGAGTTTCTTCCTTCGTCTTCCCCACAGACCCCTTTGCTGATGCAATCAAGGGCAATGATGATGATATTCAAGACGGGCTAGTGCACATAAGAATCCAGCAGAGGAACGGTCGCAAGACACTAACCACTGTCCAGGGCCTCTCCGCGGAGTATGACTTGAAGAAGATAGTCCGCTCCTGCAAGAAGGTAACCTATAATGGAAAAACATAACAATCGTGTTTACAGCTGCGGTTAAGAAAATAATCTAGGAAATTCGTCTATGGTCATAGTCACTTTACGGTGAAAGTTGTTTATACACAGCTCACGAGAGAACTATAATTCGTATAATATTACGAAATGTGTACAAATGCATCCTTTAGATAAATGCATACGTATTTTCCTTGTAGAGTTCATCCCTTTGAAGAAATGAATGAAATGGCTCCATTCATATTTAATAATGTTGCTTCTACACCTATTATTTTAACCGCAACTGTTCTAACCCTTTGTAAGATTAGATTACTTCCCTATTATGATACTGAACAGAATGAAGCTGAACGATATTAAAATATATTTAAATCTCCCCACAGGAATTCGCATGCAATGGCACTGTAATCGAGCATCCAGAGTATGGTGAGGTTCTCCAGCTCCAGGGCGATCAGCGTGAGAACATCTGTCAATGGTTGACGAAGGTGGGACTAGCTAAGCCGGACCAGCTCAAGGTGCACGGCTTCTAGGCGGACAAAAGCGAACAAAAATCGGTGTGATTTCTCACTACAATTTCATTCTTAAGCACCACAACATCAACAACCTTCAACAGCAACTTGCAAAAGTTCTTTGTTCCGATTTAATTGAAAAACTCTCTCTTGATATATAGAACATTTACATGAAGACAGAAGAAGCAATAGACCATTAACTGAGAACAATGTTATAAATAAAATTAAATGTTCAATTTAAATAAACGAACGTGTGTGTGGGCGCTGCCTTAGCATAATGGAGACGAAAATGGATAATAATTTAATTAATTGAGCTCCGTAAGCTTTCGGATTATGATGGTTGGGACATTATTACAATTAAAAACTTTTGCTCTAAAAAATTAGCCACACCCGAAAGTCTTAATTGGGATAAGAAATGTTTAACTATATTATTGGAAACGCAAATGCTCAGAATGGAAATTGACTATTTTACTAAATAAATTTATTTAATTTTCCGAAGGCTAACCAGAAATAGAAATACATTCAAATGTATGGTTAAAAAATAAAAACTAATTAACTTAAAATTAAACGAATTTTACCGTTGTTTCAACAATCGCTTGACAAAGTTTTAATTTTAAAGTCACTTTAGTTATATACAATTTATAATTTGTTGAGTATGATACATTCTATACACTTAAAAAAAAAGGCTATATTTAAATGCAAATATTTAATGCTCAAGAATTTGATATTTTCAGATATTTTGGTGAAAATGATTAAATTTGTATAAACAATATCGATATATTGTTATTTTAGTATGGCTCTCATACCAAATTGCGATTTCACCATGCCCAGAAGGTATGTTGATATTGCGCAAGTATTGCTTAATAATATTGAGTAAAATTAACAGATACAATGAAATTACCCATTTCAAATTATTAAAAACTTGTTTTTGAAGTTTTTACGATAGTATAAATAAAACCGATAGTGCCACCGCCAATCTATCGATATCATCAAAAGGCTATCGACATTTTGACAGCTCTACCTATGCAAACTAGTTGTGAGCGCGAATATTTTGCGTGTGTTGCTTTTTGTTGGATGAAAAACAAGTGGAAAAAACTATTAAAAAGTGCTAAATTGTCCGCGATTGTCGCCGAACTAGTCCTTGCATTACGCGAAAAAGTTCGTTAACAGTGGAACGCTTGGTGTTTAATTTGTTCGTTTCGTTTGCCTTTAACAAGTGGTTTTGGTCCCCGACGCTGCAGCTGCATAGCAATATTGACTGGAGGTGGTTTCACGCGGGACTTCTCTTGCATCAAATGGTAAGTGGGGGTTGCAAAAACATAATAATGCATTCAGATTGAGGGCAGCGGGGGAGAAAGGAGGCAACAATTTGCTTAGCAATATTATGTTCTTGCACGCTGCAGCGCTGCCACCTCGCTGGAAGTCAGTATATTTTTCGGTATTTTAAAGATGTAGCGATGTATTTGTGCAGTATTTTCGGCCTGCATATGCATATTTGTTGGAAAAGGATTTGTTAATATTTATGCAGATTTATACAACAAAGCGCTGTATTGCTCTACTGAAGACCCGTTAACAGTTGCAAATCAAAGCCACCTAGTGAAAAAAATAAATTCTAGTCGCGATTCAAATCCATCGTATTTGATATCGCTTGCAACCGTGGGGCCTATCGAAACGGCGAAAGTTTTCTATGACGATGAGAAGTCGAATTTTTGGATTTTTCGCGTGACAAGTTCGTTGTGAAAAAAACCAGGCAGAAGCTTAACAATTTATTTAAGACCTTCGCAAGCGATTGGCAACAAAAAACGCTACGCTGGCGGGTGCGGGCGCTGCGATTAGGGTGTGAAAAGTAAAAAAAAAATCAATTGCCTCTCGGTCGTTTCTCAATTTTCAATTCATTCTCTGCGTGTGCAAAAAGCTGAAAAAAATAGACCCACACTCACTCACTACCAAAAGAAAACGTAAAGAAAAGAAGCAGCAGAAACAGAAGCATAAAGGAAATAGAAACAGCAAAGAAACAAAAAATAGCAGCGACGAAGGAGGCGACAGGGCAACGTAGAAGTTAAAGAAAATGTGCAGGAGCAGGGGCGGAGGAGCAGGAGCCGTATCCGTATCCGAATCCCAATCCGAATCCAAAGCAGCAGCAGTTGCCACAGCAGTATAAATAAATAAGAGTGCTGAATCGAGTTTCGGGGCTGCAGCAAGCAAGTAGGAGAATATATCACAGTGAAAATCAAATTTTCCAAATAGAAAGAGCTCTTCTTTCTCTCTCCTCGCTCGCTCTCTCTCTCTCGCGACTGGGTGGCAACGCGTGTGTGTGTGACTGGTGTGTGTGTGTTTGTGGGTCTGAGCTGTGTGTGAGTGTGCCGCGTGCGAGTGTGTGTGTGGGCTAGCTCGAAAGAGCAAAAAAGAAAAAAATAATAAATTAAAAAAAAAAAGAAGAGAAGAGAAGTAAAGTGAAAAACCGACTGTGTCTTTGTGTGTGGAATTTCTTGATAATTGCAACATACGTTACCATGGAATACTACCTAGGTTAGTAGTGGAGCCTCCAGTACATATACCCATACATATGTAAATGTCGCCGCCACCCCTCATACAACTGCATTTGCATTCACACACATTCATCTCTCGAGCTTTTCACCGCTACTTCGCCTCTGATGTGTGTGTGATTATGTTGGCATCGAATTTTGTTTGTTTTTATTTGCGTTCATCGAAATCGTATCGTATCGTATTGAAATCGGCCGAGTGCCGAGAAGAGAGTTTTCGCAGTAGCTTCCTCCGATTACGAAAGTTTCCCGTTACGTCTACAACAACAAATAGAAAAAATTGACCTTGTTTATGCACACACGTACACCGCACATTGAAACCACACCCCCTCTCGCCACGCACACCACGCACACATCCTCGTACTATGCCCACACTCACACACTCTCACATACTCGTCCACTTGCAGGAGGATATGTGTACATGAACGGAGATGCAGTCAAGATCCAGCCGCCGGTCTACACCAATGTTCCTGTCGAGACGGCGATGCTAGCCACCAATCTGTTCGGCGCCACCACACAGATCGCAGCCCCAGCAGCAGCCGCCGCAGCCCACATACCGTTGATAACCGCAGCCGCCGCCGCAGCAGCAGCCGCCGCACCTCCCGTAGCTCCCGTCGCAGCCGTGGCCGCCGCAGCAGCAGCTCAGCCCGCTCAACAGCAGCAGCCGCCGCATCCACTCCAGCAGCAACAGCAGCCGCATCCACACCAACAGCAGCAGGTGCAGGTGCAGCACCTTGCCTCGCACGTCGCCCACCAACAGCAGCAACAGCAGCAGTCGCTCCAGCAGCAGCAGACACTGCAGCAGCATCTACAGCAGCAGCAATCGCCGCATCCCGCCCAGCATCTGCAATACGGTCTTCAGCCGGCGCCTCCACAGGCCCAGGGCGTGGTTAGCACTGCCGGAGGAGCAGGAGGAGGAGCAGCATCACTAGCTGTCGGAGTCGGTGGCGAGGCCAGCGACAATACCGAATACGCCATCATGAATGGAGCACTCGCCCAGACCCAGGATGGCACTGTCGTCTACACAGACGCCTTCGTACCTGGTGTTAACAACACGAATTTAGTTGCCCTTGAGCCGCAGCAGCAGCACATTGTATTGCCGGTCCAGGTTCCTGTCCAAGTTCCCGTACAGCTACCCGTAGCGCTGCCAGCGAATGGCACGGCCGATCAGCTGCAGCAGCAGCAGCAGCAGCAGCAGCAGGGCGCCACTGGCGAAGATCCTAACATACCGCTGGATAAGCTCAAGCAGATGCTGGCCACACAGCTTGAGTATTACTTCTCCAGGTTCGTGCTCGTGCAGTCTTTCCAATCCTTGGCTCCTATTTAAATCGTTTTTTGTCGTTTCTACACAGAGAGAACCTGGCCAACGATACTTACTTGTTGTCGCAGATGGACGGTGACCAGTATGTGCCCATTTGGACGGTGGCCAGATTTAATCTGGTCAAGAAACTAACCAAGGACATCAAGCTAATCACCGAGGTGCTGCGGGAGTCGCCCAACGTCCAGGTGGACGACCAGGGCCTGCGCGTGCGTCCCAATCGCAAGCGTTGCATCATCATTCTGCGCGAGATATCGGACAACACGCCCGTCGATGAAGTCAAGGTGATGACTCATTCCGCTTCGCTTATAAGCAAAACCTAATTCGATGTCATTATTTCGTGTTAGGCTCTGTTCAACAACGAGGCTTGCCCCGAGCCCATCTCCTGCGAGTTCGCCGCCAACAGCTCCTGGTACATCACCTTTGAGTCTGATGACGATGCGCAGAAGGCGTTCAAGTACCTGCGCGAAGAGATTAAGGAGTTCCACGGCAAGCCGATAATGGCCCGGATCAAGCCCAAGTCGTTTATCAATCGCATTCAAGCTGTACCAAATATGAAGAACGGCTACCGTCTCACCTCGCCGCCAACTGCCCCGGCTGTATTTGATCCATCTGGAGCTGGTGGTGGCGCCGTTAGCTATGCTGCCACTCCGCAGCGCTATATGTACGCCAACGGGGCAACCATTGCGGCTCCCACCTCAGTTCCGTACAGCAATCCCGTACTGATTGTGAGTATATCCATTGTTATTTCCATTCTATGACTGCGCCCTTGAAGCTTCACGTCCTAAATTGAGAACACTTACTGAACTGTTATCTATTTTCTCACATTTGCAGCCGATTCCGCAGAATCAATTCTATTCCAGCTTGGTGGCTGGTCCGTGGCCGCCTGGTACTATGGCGACCACTGCCCCCCATGGCCAGAATTTCTATGAGATCGGCGGTAATATCTTTGCCGCTGCCAATCCCTTGACTTCGCAAGCTGTCGCCGCCAGCTTCACACCTGCTCCGCCGCCACCCACCGCACAAACAATGGTCACGTCCAAGCCGCAGGGCGGCGGTGGACGTTATAACAACAATCACCGCGGTGGTGGAAATCCCAACAATGTGGGTGGCGGAGCTACTTCGGGACCACGCGGCGAGTCGAGGGGCAAGCCGCCGCGCAACTCACAGCAAACACAGTCGCACATCCCAGGCGGCAGCATTGTGCCCATCCAGATAGCGGGCGCCATTCCCGGTGGGATGGTGAGCGTGGTTCCCGCGAACATTGTCCAGCAGGATCCGTTGCAGCAGGCACCGCTGCAGCAGCAGCAGCAGCCACAGCAGCCGCAGCAGCAAGTGATTCAGCTCCAACAGCAGCAGCAGCCAACAAGCTCGACTCAGCAGCAACAGCAGCCTGCGCAGGTGCAGGTGAACAGCCCCACCCGCCACTATCCCATCAAGAGTAATTGGAAGGGTAAGTTATTGAGGAAATCCTCGCAGAGCCACACTCTAAACGGTGCCATTACTATTACAGGCGGCATGCAGAAGAACCTAGATAAGGGGTATGGCGGCGGGGTGACCACTCACCACCATTACGCCCAGGTGCAGGTTCTGCCCGCTCACGGCCATCATCTGCAGGGGCAGCAGCAGCAGGGACAATCGCAGCCGCAGCACTATCATTTGCCTTCCTCTGGCGCTGCCAGCGCCCCGCAAGTTACCTACGTGTCCACAGCTCCGGCTCAGCACCACTTGGTGGTGCAGCAGCAGGTGCAACCACAGCAGCAGCAGCAGCAGGCGCAGGATCTGCAGCAGCAGCAGCAACAGGAGACCGGGGACGGCGGCGTGGTGGAGCATGGCTCACACGCCATGCAGGTGAATCGTGGCAGCAACATGTCGGCGAGTTCCTCCTCATCGCTGGCTACTTCGATTAGTAAGGAGCCGCTTCAGTGGCAGAACCGAACGCGTCGTCGTCGCCGCGATGAGGAGGGCGGTGGTCTCAACTATTCTCCAGGCGGCCGAGTTGGGGTAAGCAAACTGAATATGATTCTTTAAACCTATTGCTCCTATAACTAGTTTAAATTTAAGATCTAAATACATATATAATATATATATAGCCTTTTTGTTGGTTTAAATTGAACATATTTAGTATCTAACACTCGATATCTGTTACTTTTGCGCAGCTCTATGGCAGTTCCCCCTCAAATCCACACCAGCAGCAGCAGCAGCAGCATCTCCTAGCCTCATCCACCGCCAGCAATGTACAGTCGGCGGGAGGTGCAGGCGGCACTGATGGCGGCGGCGGAGGGGGAGCCTCCCATCGTGGCGGCGGCGGAGAGCGCCAAAGCCATTACAATGCCATCCACGACGTCCCACCGCCCCAGCACCGTGGAAACTATAAGGGCAACAACTACAATCCTCACTATCACGCCCAACAGCACTCGTCGTCGATGGCGAGTGGCGGCTCGCACCATCATCACCACCATAGCAACCTGAGTTCGCAGCAGCAGCACCACCTGACCTCCTCCGGTGCTGCTGGGCAGCAGCAGGGCTCTGGCCATTATCATCACCATCACCATCACCATCACAATTCGATCGGCAGCAATGTGGGCAACAGCGGTGGCTTGGGCGTTAGCAGCGGCGGCAGTGGTGGCGGCGGCGGAGGCGCCAGCAGTGGTTCTGGAGGCGGCGGATCGGGATCTGGCAGCAACAGCCTTTCCGGTGGAAGCAATGATCGCGGCGGCCTTCACCACAGCTCTTTGGGCTATCAAGGCCACCAGCATCAACATCAGCACCAGCACCAGACGCAGCAACAGCAACAACTGCAACAGCAGCAACAGCAGCAGCAGCCGGCGGCTCCAGTCCAGCCGCCGCAGTTTGATTTGGAGGCAGCCGCCTTTCCACCACTGCCAGCCACATCGGCCACCGCACCGCACACACCTCAGGCCACCAGCAGCGCCTCCCTGCATAACTCGACCACGTCGTCCTCCTCGTCAACGGGTCTGGGCCAAAAGCAGTCGCTGCACCAGCAGCAGCAACAGCACCATCAGCAGCAGCAGCAGCAGCAGCTAAGTAGTAGTGTGGAGAGCGGCGTTGGCGAGGAACAGCAGCAGCGCTCCACCAATCACCAGGGGATGGAGAACAGTAGTGCTCACCTGGCCAGTACTTCTTCGGCGAATAACTGGTCTGAGAACCGCTTGTCGGATGTGGTGCGCACTGGCGGCAGCGTTGGCGTCAGTGGTGGCAAGGGCAAGGCGCGCAAGGATAATAGGCACCACCAGATGCAGAACCAGAATCAGCCGCCGCACTTGGCCCACAACTATCAGCCGCGGAATCCACCTGTTAGCCCCACGCCCGTCCTGGGCATAGAGTACGCGCTGCAGCTCCAGGAGGGAACCAATACTAAGAACGTTACTAAGCAGAGCTCGAGTAACAACAATTCGATCCATGTGATAAAGTGTCTAACACCAAATATCAACGCCAGCAGCAAGGAGGAGGCGGCCGCCGGAGCCCAGCAGCAACCGCCGCCGCAGCAGCAGCAGCAGCAGCAGCTGGACAAATCAAACAAGACTGAGGATGAAGTGCATCCAAAGCAGCAGCACAGACTGGTCGAAGGCTACGCCCAGCAGCAGCAGCAGCTGCCATTGCCTTCGGCACTAGCTGGCAACAACGAGTACTCCGCTGCCGTGGCCGCGGGCGCTGGCGCCTGCACCGTGGTGGAGAGTGGTCTGACCACGACCCTTGCCGAGTGCTGCCTCGGCCAGCATAAGAAGCCGCCCGCCGTGGCCGCTCTGCACGCCAAAAAAGAGGCGAATATGTTGGCTAACAGTGCCAAACACAAAAGCGTGGCCACATCTACGTCCACGGAGAATCTATCGGCTGCCGCCACAGCCAGCAAATTGAGTTACGCTCAAGTGGCTCAGGTTCACAAGGCTGCCACCTCCGGTGATAGCAAGGAAACTGGCTCAGGCGGCTCCACTGGCACCCTATCGCCCACCGGCAGCCACAAGATGGATCTAGTCTTTGGCGATCCCGCCTCTGTGGTGGCAGCGGTTGAGAAGAGCGGCCTGGCCGCCCTCACGGTGGTGGCTTCAACTGAAAAGCGTGCCGCAGGCGGTGCCTCGCCAGCTGGCAAGGCCAGTGGTGGTGCCAGTGCTGCTGTCAGTGTCTCTGCCAAAGAGAAAGGTAAGCTTAAGTCTTGACTTATCGATGAGAACTCTTATAAAAACTCTGTTTAATTCTGACAGATAATCGTCCCAATGCCTCCGTGCGCCAGCAAAGCAAGGAGAAGCCACTGCAACAGCAGCAGCAACATTATGGCTCTGGAATGGAGCATAACAATATCAATGCCAATGCCGGCTCGGGGACTGGCGGCAACCGCAAGTCCAGGGCTAGCAACAACAATAACTCTTAAGAGGAGAGTTGAGGGAGAATGTGAAACGAGGAGAAGACAAAACAAATCAAAGAACCGCGTTGCCAAAAGCAAGGAGGCAACTGTTGGCAGATACCCCTTAGCAGGGAAGATGCATCTCTGTGTGCGCCTGTTGTACATAAATGAAATTCCATGTGTAAATATCGAGCGAGAACATTTTTTGTTATTATATATCTATAAGTGCTATATATAGATATTTACAAGCTAACTAAGGAGGCATACAAAAGGTAAGTCTGAGCATGTCCCAAGCCAAAAGCCTTGTTTATTAATTTCTCCTAATCCTTTCCAGCTGTGGCCGCTGCGAGAAGAGAGTGAGAGGAGTGAGAAGAGGAAGCAGTGGGCTATGCTTGGACCAGTTATCATATTTAGTAGGCAAGGACGACGACGATGATGAATGAATGGTGCACACCCCCTTCTCCAGCTATATATACGTATATGCCAATGTGTGTATATAAAAATATATATATATATATATAATTATATATATATAACCCAGTTACCAGTTAATGTTAATCTCTAACTAAGCTAATGTTACCTAAACTCAAAAGGGTAATGCAAACGAAGCAGAAGCAGAAGAGGAGTAGAGTATCCACGATGACGGCGCGACGAGAGATGAATATATATTAATATATATATGCCTAAGCTATCATTACGATTACCGAGTGAATAGGTTCTAAGATTTCTGAGCATAGTTAGCCAAACTTGCAGCATCGAACGACAAACAAAAAACAAACTAAACTAAAGCTAAAACTAAAACTAAAGCAACAGGAGCATATATTAGGTTTTATTTGCTGATCAATGAACGAACTCTCGTTGATTTTATGTTATATATTATCTACGTTTAGGTATATCCATAATTTCTCATACATTTTCGCCACAGATTCGAGTGCGTAGCGTGTATATGTTGTCTATATACTTGGCTATGTCTCCTCCGCTAGTCCCTATTATTTAGATATATTATTATATGTAATATACATATATATGCGATTGTTTTGAAGCATTATTTGTAAACATTTTAACGTCACTTGATTGAGGGGATACTCGTACTTAGTTCTGGACTTAAGGGAACCCTCAGACAAGCTATATTATATCTTCCTTCCCCACACACACACACACATACACAGACACAGACTCCCCTTGACTAATGTAAAATCGTAAGGGGAAGAAAAGTTTATACATTTTAAAATTGCATTTCTTTACAAAACGAAACAAAACAAAAAAAGAAAAGAAAACAAAAAACACATGATGAAGGCAATTTTCTCAGTTTGATGGTTTCACACGACGTCTATATATATTTCAACACGATAACGAAATGAATTAGGAAGAGTTGGGAGCAGAGAAGAGAGAGAAGAAGATGCATTACTAAATACTAAACTTTATCCTTGCAAAACGCGTAGCTCAGCAGCTCAGCTCATAGGACACGTAACTAATGTTAAATATTCAACGAGAACGACGACTCTACAAGTAATTCTGTATATATGACAAAGCAACAATATGTATTTTACACTCACTCACACACCCTCACACACTAAACAAAAAAAAGGTGCCATAAACTGTATAAAAAAACTGGAATTCTATGAGAGGTTTAGGACAACACACACACACACAAAATAGGCATTTAAAACAAACAAATTCTATTTGGAATAATATGATGCTGCTTCCCTTTTAGAGCCCCCTTTCCCCCTATTATTATTATTGATGCTCATCGTAGATATATTTAACATTTTAATTCTTGATTTTAATTTACGCACAAATTATGATTTTTAGTGGAGTTTCGATTAATCCTGTTTGTTTTTTAAACTCAAATTGAAAGCAAAAGAAGCATGTAAATTAAATACTTGGAGCATTACGGAAAATAAGGAATCAATTGGCAACTAAAGAAAGGAGCAGAGAAGGAATAATCAGTATATTTAAGAGCGTACACGATATCTACAAACACTATGTTTAGGGCCTAAGAATTAAGTTTAGGTATACACACGTATGGATATTCACACACTCACACTCACACCCACACAAACACATCCACACCCTCACCCTCACACGCGCTTCACTTACAAGCATTGTTCTTGAGTTCTTCATCATTTCCCTTTTATTTGAGAACAAAACGTAAATTAACTGAAAAGCGTATTATTTTTGTTATACTTTTAACTCAAAATACTTGGAACCCACTGTGAACAAAACCAGAGAAATGTTTTCCCAAAACTTTCATCCAAAATCAAAACAAACACGAAGAGGGAGAATGTGAAAAATGAACTCTTAAAACGCAAGACTTCCAACCAAAATGAAATTTAAAATGTAAAGAACTAAAAACTAAAAACTAAACCCAAATCAAGAGAATGAAAACTAAAAACTGAAAAAATCAATATATTATACACCACATATATTTTGTTTCTATGAAAACAATCGAATATGCTAAGTGCCTATACTAACTAATATATATATTTAACAAAACTGTGTAACATACGAGCCGGCATACCGTCCGAACCACTGAGCCAAGAGCCCAAGAACTAGTGTCTCAAGTCACCGTACTACACACACAAACACAACTGCCTCTTAAGACATCCAAATCCCGGCCGGGATCTGTTCAAGAGTTACTCCTAGACACATACCCAGATACGATACGATACCTTGCTCAGTGGTTCGAGGCGTGTGCCACCTCCGCACACACACAAAATGTAACTATAATGAATTCATAGCTTATGTACCGCAGGGATGCCCACACAGAAATTGCTGTGGATTCGAAATCCATGGAAATGATGTCAAATGATGATCATTCCATACTTTGGCATCATTTTAGGTTCACAGCGATTTCTGTGCACCATTCCTCATAGTTTGTATCTTCTCCTCCGAAACAAAAAAACAAAACAAAACTGAAGAAATACCCAGAGACAGAGTTAGAGATAGAGATAAAGATAGAGATAGAGACGCCCCCAACTGTAGTCCCAACATTTGCATCCATCCATCACACGTCGTACATTTATTTGGATAGTTCTCAAATGATTTTTGTTGTGCTCACCACAGACAGACTCTTTTACACACTACATACTGTACAGTTTGACCCTCCGACTGGGACTGTGCGAACTTGGACTGCTTTAGGTGAATCAATGGTCAGGGATGGACGTGGCCTGGCGGTTGGGGAGTGGAGCTAGCTAGTGCTGAGTGGTGAGTGGTGAGGGGGTCGTGTCGCGTCGCGAGTTCCGAGTGAATGAGATGTGATATTAGGCAATTGAGACAAATCGATCAATTGTGTGCGACAAAAAACAAATAAACAAATAAAACGGAATGAGCCAAGAGACCATGACAATGACCCTGACCTGGTCCACAGTAGCCTGGTCCGCCCCCACCCACGACATCCAGACCGGGCTGAGAGTAGAAGGAGAGAAGGAGGAGGATTAGAGAGGCGTAGTAGGGCTTAGAGAAAGTAACAAAAAAAAAGAACATTGTTGATGTTAAATAATTTGTAAGTAATAATACAATAAATTAAATTAAATTGTTACATTGTAAAACCTCTCAGTTCTTAAGTTATTTATTTTTGTATACTTAAGCAGCAGCGCATATATGACACACACACACCTTGTTATATTTACAATAGCTATATACGTATATATATATATATCTGTATTCCCCTTACAAATCCATCTCCTACACCCGCAGAACACACTACTGAAACCCTGCCTAGAAATATCATTCATTTTCCCGTTCGATTTTCTCATATTTAAGCGGTTTTCGTTTGAAGGGAATGCTCGCTCGCCACCTTGACAACAGAGAGACCACTGTACATACCCTTAGCTATATCTATATACATATATACTATATACTATGTCGTTGAGGGGCAGCGTTCCCTTTACTCATTCTTTTTGGCACTGCCAGCCCCATGGATTTCCTTAATTTTTTATTTGTTTCTTTTGATTTTTCACTGCTTTTAGTTACCATTAAAAACAAAAAAGAATGCTTACGCACATTGTTATCACTAGAAAAAACAACAACAAACAGCAAACAAACAAACACAACACAAGAACAACAAAAACCTGTCTGTTAAACAAACATAGGAAACGATAAATGAAAATATGTAATAACGAGGAGTAAATAATGAGGCGAAGATCAAGTACATGCATATACACACATTATATAAATATATTATGTAATTGTACCGACAGAAAACCACATTGATAAACAACTGTAAAGTAACAACTACAACAAAAGCGAAAGGGTTTATATATAACAAAAAACAAATTGCATATGATTTAGCGAAAGAAAAAAAAACAAAACAAAACTATAAAACTAACTATAATGAAAAATACAATAATATCTCTCTCTATGCAGCAAGCGAAGCAAGCAAACAAAACAGCAGTTATACATAATAATTGAATGTGTAATATATGGCATACATATTAATATAAAAATATTATTATAATAAAAACAAAAAGGAAAACGAAAAAAAGAAAAAAAAATACAAACACTGAGAAAAAACAAACTACAGCGTCGTCATTTCTGTCTCTTTAATTTAATGAACATGAAAGGCAGCTAACTTCTGAAAGCCGCCGTTTATTCACCCTTCCAGTTTGACTTTGGATCATGAAAATCTATCACAACTTAGCTGAAAATGCATTAGTTTTATATCGAAAAGCTTTTCTAAGCTAGTTTTTATTAGCTTAAGAAATCTGCAGTATAAATTTAAATTAAAAAAATGTAACACTTTTTTTCGTTAGCATTTTTTTACGAAGGGAACCCCTTATAAAATTTCGACAAATTTGAGAACATTTTTTTTTTGTTCAATCATGGCGAGATTGACGGCTTAAAATGATGATCAAAATTGTATATGATTCATAGGGTCTGAAACGATTCCTTTATTTTGTAGCAGGCTTGTAACCGACATTATAACACCCTGCAAGGGTATGACAATGATAGTTAAGCGTCAAACCAATTGTACGTACTAGGAGAACCAGCGATGGATGGAGGAGGCAGAAAAACTGCACTCGTAATGAAAAATAGCGAAAAAAAAGTCTAAATATAATTTATTTTTGCAAGTGAAAAAAGAAAAAAGCGAAAAAAAACACACCAAATAGGGGGCTTCATTTCATGACTATCACTACCCAGTCACACTCAGTATTGTTTTATTGTATTTACTATCAAATAAAAAACAAGAAGAGAGCTCTACGAAGAAGATACTAGGAGTAAGGCTCTATCTACGATCGTTTTTAAAGAACAATTTCCAAAATATTTAAAGGAAATTAAAAGGAAAAACTGCTCATTTATTATAAAGCCTTTTAAAGCCATTTTTTTAATTGTGGATGCAGTAAAAAAAACAAAGCAAACAGCTGCGAGCAGCCTTTATGAGTGGAAGAAAAGATCGATTTCTTAAGATTGCGTTTCGTTTTAATAATATCAATTTTTTTACGCCGAAGACTATATTTTCTATATGATTTGAGCACGATATTTATGTCGTCATATTGGATTTATCGTCTAGGTATGATACAGCCTTAGCTAAATCGACGCGCCTAGAGGTGCTGATCAAGCATAGTATTTTTATCGGGTTTCATGCATTTCCAGTTGGCTTTGCCTCATTATATACCCTAACACTTTCTGGGTACAGCAAGGAAAGAACAACAAACAGCAAGGGTAATGTAGATTAAATGTAGATAGCTGGGGAAAAATAAACAGCAGCAATACAGAAACAGAAGAAACCATATAAAGCTGACTATCAGCGAGAGTCACAGTAATTGTTTAATGGATCTACAGTTTTGCATCCCTAATAAAAATTAAGCAGGAAAGTTGCTCTTCGCAAGTCGAAGTCTATATACCCGTTCAGGTAGCAATTGGATCATTCCGTCAAATGGGAAATTGAGCATTAATTTTTATTTGGAAAGCTATTCTATGTAGTTTTTATTTGGTTCATAAATCTGTTTACTGGGAATACAAATCTTAAAAATTAAATTTTTTGTGAATTTTTGACAGTTAAAAAAGGTAGTTTTTTCCTAATATTTTATTAAAAATTAATTAAGATTTTAATTGCGAAAAAATATATATGAATTTCCGCAATAATTGGTATTTGGACATCTTATGCCTTTTAGAAAACGAGAAATATTCTTATTTTTGAAGTGTATATTTGATTTTCATTATTTTTTTGATAAATCAAACTTTAGAAAAAACTATAATAAAACCAAAAAATAGTTATTAACAATGCATATTACAAGTTTTGGTAACATCATTCATTTTTTTAAATTTCTGGATTGATTAACTCGGCTTCAGTGCACTGCAAACTTCTGATCAAAATTATAATACCCCGCAAGGGTATTAAAAACAAAACGTGAAATTCCAGTATTAAATGAAAAATTAGCTTAAGAACCAGTCAGAATGAAGCCGGAGCTCTCCAGTTAAAATGACTGAATTACAAGCTACAATTTAGGTTACAAAAAAACACACCTTTATTTTGGGCACTACAAAACATTTTGCTTTATTTTTTATTTTTTTCCGAAACTGCTTTTTCGCTCTTCACTCATTTTCTTAAAGATCTGAGACCCAACAACTTTTGGACAAGTAGTATTGGGTGTACATGCATAAATACTAAACGAGTAATACAATTTTTGTTGTTTTTTTGTTTATATCCTTGCTTTTGCTCTTGGGGCATCACAAAACATCAGTAGTAGTAAATCATAGAAATATATAGTTACGAGAGAAGGCATATATGTATATACACGCATCGTGGGGGGAGGGAGGGTACATTTAAAACAATTACAATTACAATTTCATTCTTTTCTGGTAAGGACTGTGTGTGTGTGTGGTGTGTGTGTTTGGGCATATAAAAAACTTAACCAAGAACACTTGCGTTTGCTGCTTTTTGTTTTGTTTTGTTTTTGTTTTTAGACCTTAAGCGGTATTTGCGGAGTAACCCTAAGTTAATTGTAAGGCGCAACACTAGTAGATATAGTTCAGCTGCATTTCGGCCGCTGCCAGCAGCGCATCTTGCTGATCCTTCTTCGCGTCGTCGTCGTCGTCATCCTTGTTGGCCGCTGAGCTGGGCTTTGGGGTCGGACAGGAATTTGGATTTGGATTGGATTGCGTTTCTGTTTCCGTATCGGTTTCCGCATCTTCAGAGTTATCGCCACCCTTGGGAGATGGTGATGCCTCCTTGGTGGCGGTGGTGGCGTCATTCTCATAGGAGGCCGTCTGCTGGTTACTATTCCGGCAACGGGCTATCAGATCGCTATAGGGCCGACCGTGCAGCAGGCAGACCAACACAACGGTCATATTGTCGCCACCGAGGCCGCCCATTTGGCAGTCGGGCGCCAGGCAGTGGTTCATCAGCTCCTCGCATATCTCCTCCGGATACATGCCCATGCCGATTCGCGTGCGACAGAACTCGAGCACTTCCGCATTGCTCATCACATCCCAAATGCCGTCGCAGGCCAGCACGATGAATTCCCAATCGTCCATGATTTTGCGCGTCTCCACGTCCGGGTAGGCTGCAGCAGCAACAAGAACAAGAGCAAAAACAAACAGAAGCAAAATCAGAAGAAGGTGATAATGGATAATGTGGAACAATGGGGAAGAAAAGGTGCTCCGGTGCTGATTCTCACCTGTGACGATCTGATCTTCCGGCTTTTTGTTCGCTCGCTTGAACACAAAGTCACCGAGTGCGCGGGAAAGTGCCAGATTGCCGTTGACGCGATTGAACTCTACCCAGCCGCCGCCCTCGATGATTCGCTTTGATTCCGCCTCATTGTTGGGCTTATGGTCCAGCGATAGGATCTCCAGCTGACCGTTTACACAGGCAATGGCTCGCGAGTCGCCGGCATTGGCACAGTAAAGCTTGTTGTCCTTTACCAGCACAACGACGGCCGTAGAGCCAGCCATCTGGTCGCCCCATGACTCATTGTGGAGCATCTCGTAGTCAATGTCCAGAAAGGCCTGTTAATTTCATCATCATTATAATGAGTAATTGTGTATTAAATGGGTAAGCAGAGAAGTGGAAAAATCTAACTTTAATAAGCTAATAAAGGAATGATACAAGTTTAGATCTAAAAAAATTCAGTAATCATTTCTTTGAAGAATTGACCACTGGAAAACTGTTGCTATCCCATAAAAGTAGGCTGCCGATACAGGCTTTCAAGGTTAATTTTGTAGATAATATATTTTTAACAAACGATAAAAAGTACGTTATATTGATACAGTTCCACTTTTAAAGCTACATATAACTTGTAAGACTTTGCTTTCTACTCATAATAAACCATTATACAGACCAAGGGAGGCTGGAAAACTACAATATGTGATGCATATGATAATGATAAAACCAGATGGATAAAAAACAACTACATATTATGGCCTAGGGAACAAATAGATACAAAATATAGCTCATCTAGTATGCGTCTTCGGCTTGCTTTTCTGGATTCGTTTACAGACGACATTGTTTTCCTTGTAAAGCGTGCCTAAAAAGTAACTAAACTTGATCTACCTTTTATACCAAATACACCCAGGTTGGGTAAGCAGATAAGAGTCAGTAAGGCTACTCGAGTGTAGCGAGCCCTGCCCTCGATCTTCTCTATATCTCTGACATTTAATATATAGCCGGGAGTACTTAAAATAAGCACCCGAGTGTGTGCATCATATATAGATAGATCCACTTCTGGCCCTTTATTCACGTGACTCACCTGCTGCAGTGCCCGCTCGATATCATCGTCATTGTACTCCGGCCGCTTTAGCACAAATTTGTGCAAATGCTTGCCCGCATACTGGGCGACTGTGGCGCCGCCATGTCCATCGTAGACGGCAAAGAAGGCCGCTCCCGGATCATCCGGCAGCGAGAGGATGTGTGTGTGCGAGTCCTCCATGTTGATGCGCCAGCCTTGCATACAACTGGAGCCGACGCGGAAGGCGGCATTTTGGCAGTAGGCCGACTCCTTTGCGGTCACCGGTTCCGACAGTGTCTGACCCATGCTGCTGCTGCTGCTGCTAGTGCTGCTACTTCCTCCGTCTCTCCTTATCCGTATCCGTGTCCACGTGAGTCTCCTGGCGGTGCGTGTATTGATGTGTGTGTGTGGCCGATGGGTGTGTTATCGATTTGTGTGGCGTTTCTGGCGGGGAAGACGTACAAGCACACGGTTTAAGTTAATTACGAAACGCGAACGAAACCGAAACAGAAACAGAAACTGTCAACTCCAGATACGCGTGGGCCTGGCCGAGATTAGCATATCAAAGAGCCGTAGCCGTAGCCGTAGGTAAGCTCTGCGCAAACAGACGTGGACAGACAGACACAGATTTCTGTTCTCTTGCTGGCGAGTCTTGGAGTGGATCGCGATCCGGAATTGGCAGCGACAATGAAACTGGGGGCGCTGCTCGCTGGTTCAAAGGCCGCCCAGGTGATAAATGCACGTCGATAACGCCGGAGTTCTGTTCTACGCCCCACGCGAATCCACTCCGCTTAATCAGTCGCTCCTCCGTAATTAGTTGACACAGTTTGCAACAGACCTGAACTTACGCAAAAAAAAAAAAAAAAACAAAAATAGGGCGAGAAACGGAGCAAGCAACGGAGAAGCAGCGGAAAAACAGGGAGAATCGGAGAAAGAAGGAGAGACAGCGGACAGCCGGAGCAGCAGGGAAGGAGTGAAGGAGTGAAGGGAAGTGCTCTGTAGCTCACCTGACGTTGACGTTGGTTTTTGCTCGCTGCACTAACTAACCGGAGTCCGCATCAGTAAAAGCCGTACAGTAAAAAAATTATAAAAAAAAACAGCGACTCTGTGTGCGCGTGCTGATTTGTTTTTCGTTGTTTTTGTGTGTGCTTCAGTGTGACCGTAGACTTATCAATCAATTATACCGTTGGCCTCTAAAAAATACCATTTTATGCTTTAAAAATATACCAAAAAAATACCACCAACATCAATTTGATCTATATATTATTTAAATTAACTTAATTTTTTTTTAACCAATATTAAAACATTTATTGTCTCATTGCTGTTTATTATTGTGCCCGTCGGTGAAATAGGGTGTTTACCAAGGACCCGTTACAATCTTTGCTGTGGACAGGAACGTAATCCAGAATATGAGATGATCACTAACGTATTCTGCTGACGTAAGGAAAGCGCCTATGCCTTTTAGACAATGTTTTAGAATAAAAAGTAATTTGTTTTTAACCTTTCATTCTATTTTAATTTAAATCATAGGTTCACAACGCATAGAATAAGTAATTTCTGACAAATTTTTTATTTAACCACTGGAAAAAAAAATAAATCAAAAGTATACAGAGTTATTTAGCCTTTCCGAATTGAATTTAAGGCATTGTATATATATTTATATATATACATATATAGCCTCACTTGTTGAATACATATTTTTAAGACATAATAAGGAAATTATTAACAGTTGTTTAGCGTATAGAAATCCATTAATTTTTGTGGAAATTAAGCGATAGATGGTTAATTAGTTAAGGAAATAGCTGGGACAATGCATGCATGTTGGTCTGGGTATACCGATCGCTTAGTTGATCAAGAATAGTCTTAGCGTTAGCCAAACAGGTGCTTAGCTCTCTGGCATTCATGCGATCGAATATGTTGTGCTCCTTGTGAAGGATGAACTCCAATCGCCCCGAACGAAGGTGGTCCACCAGACTCCTCCACATCTCCAACAAAAGCGACCCCTCATCCCGCTGCCAGTTGACGGAGTCGTGTTTGTGGAGCATAACGGTCTTCAGCATGTAACTGGATAGGTGCGGCAAATTGCGGCTATTCTTGTCCTTTAGTCCCTTCATGAGGCGCAGAACGTTCTTGAAGTTGTAAGAATTCTTCACCATTTCGCGCTCCCAGTGCGGGGCACAGACCATATAGGTGCAATCACTATCGCTGCCCGATTTCTTTTGCGGAATGGCGAACCAAGGATATTGGCGGGCCCCCCTTTGTAAGCCCGAAGGAATATTAAACGGAAAGTCCTCAGACGAGAATTCGAAAGCCGGTACCAGGTCGAAGGATATTTCACGATTTCCGCTAACGGCCACAATGGTGTGGGCACAGGCATACCCTTGCAAAGTGTACTTCAAGGTGTAGACACCGCGAGGGGTAGAAACAGTCTGAGTGGATCTGAACACTTTTTGGAAGATACCTCGCAACCAGTCCTGGAGAGACTCCCGACGGATATAGCCATCGGTGCTCACGATCGGTGCACCATTACCTTCACCCCTGATCGGTGCATAGAGGACGACAAATCCCTTTTCATCCCTCTGTGGGGTGATGTTCTTGGAAAAGTTGAGCTTCAAATGCAAGTCAAACTCATCCGGAGTCTCCAGCTTTACGCGATCCAAGTAGCTTCCTGAAAAAAATGAAATAAAATGCAATTCGAAGGCGTTATCTTAAGTTGACTCACCACCCAGGCTAAGCCCACCAAAGGCGTTGCGAAAAGCAACGTCATGCGACTTTAGCTGCTCGACCACATAGTTCTGAATAGCAACAGCATCCTCAGTATACTCGATGCGATCCTTATCGGAGATCTCCAATTTATTTAGAATTTGCTTCAAATTTCCAGCGAAACTCATGATCCTTCCGTTAGTTTTCTTTTTAATTAAAGTTCAACTTCGCACGACAAGCTTCTGAAATCAAATGACACATTTGTGGGCCTCCCCTTTTTCTCAATGGATCGGTTTCCAGAAAGTTCGGAACGCTAGCTGCTTAGAGCTGAGCCGGATCCCCACGATAGTATCGATTACCCCAAGATTGTGTTTTTATGATTGAACTATTTATGAGATACGCGAGGATTACAAATAATATCTGAATATCGAACAACAATTGGCCTACAATTACAAAAGAAACGCGATCATTGAATAAATTACATGAAGCTTAGTTAAGTTCCGCAGCCAGTGTGACCCATAAGACCCCAAACTCAAAGCAGCTGCTGTTGAGCTTTGGCGGTTTCATATGGTTTGAAAAATAAAGTGCTGCCCATTTAAATATCGTAAGAATCAGGGATGCGCCATTAATCTTCTTTTTAAAATGTTAACTTAAATACATTAAATTTGATTTTTCAAAGGGTATTTTTATTAAGCAAAACCTATGCCAAAATAAAAATCAGTGTCCAGGGAGACAACAACGATTTGAATTCTATTTGAATTAAAACAGGAAAAATGATAAAATAAAATATTTTTAACCTTTTTTGATTAAGGCTACATCCTTTTTTAATAAATTATTAAAATAACTTAATATTAACAGAAGCAGTCCTGAAAAAGAATACATCATACTTTTGGGTGCCAATGAAAACTTTCGTTTTGCACGGGACAGCCGACAACTGGTTTTAAATCTTGCCTGATTATTCGGCTTTAAGGAAATACCGTAAATTGTAATTTGAATCGTAACCGGCGATCGCGATTTGCAATTCGCGTAAATGATTATATTTTCCATGTGACAGATGCAGTCTGAGTTGTAATTACCGTAAATGTTTATTTACGATTAATCTCATTAATTGAAAGCTGGAATGCCATATTCGGGCTAAAATCGACCATCGAAATCGGGCCTTAATCTGAGTTCGATGCCACCCGTCGACGGCTGTTATTTATTTATGTATTTATTTGCACTGTCACAGTGAGCCGGCGATGGTTTAAGAAAGTCTGGGACCCTTCAGACATAGATCTTGAGTAATCGCCCAAAAATATGAATTTTGTAAGCCAACCGTTTCAGATAATATGGAATGTGTCTGGAGGCGAGAGTGAATCATCGGATCGAAGAAAATCCGATATGACGTCAAGTTTTGAGCGCTCTTTGAGTTTGGAGCGCGTGCTTATATTCATGTTTGTCTATAACCGAATCGATTGGCCACTTGTGATTGTTTTACGAATAGACTTCAAATTACTATAAACGACTATCAACATCAGGTTTCTTTTGTTTACCAATCAAACATAACATAATTTGATCGGGCCTTTATTTACCAAATAAATTCTGACAAGTTATGGGTTCCCTCAGATTGAGAAATAAAAAATAAGATCTTTATTTGTGATCTACAGAAAGCAATAAATTGTGTATAGAAATGTTTACAAAGCTAATATTAACTTGTATAAATAATTTTAGCTCTTCGAGAGTTTTAATTGATTTATAAAGTATTTCAATACTTTCAATTCTATGGAAACTTTCAAGATATTTCTAATTAATTTGTAATTATTTTTGCTTCTTGGGAGTTTTAAATGATTTTGTTTTTGATTTGTTATTAGTTATCAGTTATTATAATTCTAAGGAAATTCGTGGGTTATTGCATTTATTCAAACGATTATCCGTTGAAACCATTTACTCTTAATGAAACATTTATTAAAACTGATATTAAATGTTTTTAATTCTTAGTTCCAATTAGTTAAAAATACTCTACCTTATCAGACACTCGTAGGATAGGATAATACAGAAGTCACGTTGTTTCTAACCAAAATCGATTTTGCGTTCTTGATACACATTTCTGGGGCTGTTGTTCTCGTCCGTTCTAATCGTTCTAATTTATATGCAAATTCCAATGGCTTATTAGTGTCGAGACAGTCAATTTATAATTAATTATTTCGGCGCCAATAAGCTGTTCTAAACGTCGCAGCATAATTCACATAGTCCGGGGCAGGCGCATAAATTCCAAAACATCCAAAAATTCCCAGTCGCCCCACTAGTTCCATTAAAGAGCCTCAGTTTTTGGGCGTGAGCTTTACGAGTTTGAAAGGCGGTTTTCCAGCTTAATCAATTCCTTATCTGTGGGCAAAACATATCAAGTTTTTGGAAGCGCGGCTTCAGCTGCGCTTCATTTGGCAGCATATTAATGGCATGCAAATTTAATTTGACAACTTGACGTATTGTGCGACTCCGGATCGGGATTCCGATTGGGTTTTGATTGAAACTGTTGGTTTTGACGACTTTCTTATAGGGTTTTTATGGGACCATTCGGGTAGGCATTTCGCACGTGCTTTTAGGGAATTCCAGAGCTGTCGGAACTGCAGCTGGAACTAGTTTCCAATGGATCCCCGCTAAGATTAAATAAAAAGCCATATACTATAGATGTTTAAGCTGCCGCCGTCTGGGTTAGCTGGCGCCAAAAAAGTTTCTTTGCATTTGGCTAACGGCTATCCGGCGATCAAGCGATCAAGCGACCATCTTTCTCTCTCGACTAATGATAAATGCCTTTGATGAATTTCAGCAAATTTTGTTTGCTACCCAGCGTCATGGGAGTCTGTTGTTGTGGCCCAGTATTTCGGTGTTGTTTTTTCGAGCTGGGAATACCCCAGCGCCATAAATTTCTTCTTTCTTTTTTGTTTGCTGTTGCTCGCAGCCTTCGCTGGCTCTGTAGGTTCTACAGCATAAAATGAGCTCCAACCGGATCTAGTTTGTCCAAAAAAACTCTGACCGAGAAACGTTTGGAGGAGCCCCGAACCCTCGGGAGGCAGTGCGGCCGGAGGGGAGTGGAACTTTTACTGCTGGCGAAAAGTGGTATAGCGACTACTGGTTCTACGCCGTTGCATATTAAAAGCTCATTCCGAGGCACATTAATTCATTTGTAAGGCCCACGTACACGCAAAGAAATGCGAGTATTTAAATAGAAATATGTCTTAGTGAATTTTTAACAATTATTTTATACTATAAATATATAAGTAAATATTTTAAACATGCCTAGTCGAAAATTCATCCGAAAATTAATACTTAACGCTGGTGTTCATTCTAGTATTTTTCAGTATTTATCTTATCCGTGCTCCATACGAACTTGCTATCCCTTGCATCCCTTTCACACTCACAGGGTTTCGAAAATTTAGCTCTACTCCATACGAAGCTTAAAGGGAAAAATGAGCTAATGAAAGCATATCGAAAATATGCTTGTTAACATTTCTTTTAAGCTAACTCTTACCTCGAGCTTACTAAGGTAATACCTATAAATAAATAGCAATATAAGGATTGAAATTATTATATTTTAAGCTCTTTTGAAATATACGACCCAATAGACATAATACTCTCCATTGAATGAACATTTACTTCATTCAAAGATTTTAAATTATTGCCTCAATGCTTATAAATTAAGACATCCAAGTACTTGGGAATGGCCTAAGATCCAGTTTAAGCGCTAATTAATATTCCATTTGAGGTGATTTCTTTCTGTGTACATAACAAATGGTGTTTGGCTGACGTCAATGGCCGATTTGATCTGGCCGTTACGATACGCCTGATTACGATGCCCGAACTTGGTCAATGCACTCCGCATGCGCGTAATTAGACGTGGCACCCATTGCGGATCCTGCCCTGCTTTCTAGCATCATAAATATAGTATGATGCGGAGCCACGTCCAGATTCGGAACTCCCATTCCGAATTCCGTCAAGGTCAGCTACTTTCTCGGGCAAGGTAAGCAACATTTATGGCGCCAGCTCGATGCGAGCCGCTGAACTTTGTGATCGAAAAACAACACTGTTTTTTTTGGGTGTTCCCGGTCCCTCATTTGCATCAATTTACATCTCGAGAAATTTAAATTTTAATTGTCGAATAAATCTCGCCGGTTCTTGGAGTAATTTATTCGCATGTTTCAAAGGAAAAATGAAATATATATTCACTAAGAAGAAGCTCAAATTGGCCGCAAAAAGCCAGGTTTGAGGCGAGAGAACTTGTTCCATAAACTTTGACGATGTGCTGAAAACTAATTGGCAGATTAGCCGGCTTGCTCACCTGGCTGGACCATAAAATAAGCCACCACCCAGAACGGAATGTACAAAGTTATATGCCCCACACGTGCTGCAGTCCAGGTGGAGGAGCAGTTTCCCCCAAAGGAAGCTCGATTATATCGCAAAGTCAGTGCCTGTATTTCGCACCTTCATGACCAATTGATTTTTTATTAGTGTTTGCTTGATACTTGTAGACTTTGAGCTGGTGCAAATGAGTAATGTAAACATTGGGGAATCGGGGGGTAAAGGAATCCCCGTTGGGAATGCTCTAGCGACTTAGCAAGGCTCCTGCTCCCCCTCATTGACGTACTGGATTCTTTTCGCTCGAAAAAAACAAAGCCATTCGCTGGGTGTTTTTACAATTTGGCTGCTAATTAAGTAAATAAAATTAAAGCGATCGCTAATCTCCGTTGTTTTCATTAACAACCCCAGCAGCCTGGCGCCAAGTAAATTAACTCCAAATACCAAATATTTATCAGTGATTTTTGGGAGATTTTTTATATATTTTGATTGATAGAAAACAGGAAAATCGGCGAGGGGAAAACAAAAGAACATAAACATATTGAGTCAGCATTGTTGTGATTCTGATCTGGAGCGTCAATCTGCATACTAATATATTGTATTGTTTATAATAAACAAACCGCGATCTTGATTCATCGCAGTTAGACCTAAATTCGGCAGAAAGTTTCGCTTGGAATTAGCAGCATTTCAGCGGGCTTTGAGGCGTAAATGAATAACTTATTAATAACGAATATCGAATTCTGATGGCGCCACTGAATCAGACAAAAATCCGAAGTCCGGAGTGGAGTCGGAGTCCCCCCGTTGTTTACGGATCACCACGAAAATGCTGGGCCGCGCGGTGAATATGCAATAAAGATGCGCAAAAGCAACTTTCAAAAATACAAAAAATTCCATCTTTTTCAGTTTCAGTTGAATGAAACATTTCCAGCCCGGGGAGGAGTGAGCTTCGTAAACCGAAAGGAAAACGACAAACAAAACAAGTCTTCTAATCAGAATTCCAAAATAGTTTATACATAATTAAAATCGTATTTGTCACCCCCAGAATTCACCCAACCAAGAGGGGCTTGGGCTTGGGCTTTGGCTTCGTCTTTGGCTTCAACTCCATCTGGAATACCTGTTCTATTGTCTGGTATCAGCTCGGTTTTCTCTCGCCAAGATTATGAAATTACCTGCTCCGAAATGTGAAAGCCGAGAGCGCGCTCGTTCGCGGAATCCTCATGGCTCTGGCATGTAGAAATTATTCATAAGCGAAATATGATATTTCGGGAATAGACGCAATCGAAATAACCCAATTCCACTTCCGTTTCCCATATACAAATTTTTGAACTTTGCCAGGCGTCGAGCGCAATAGGAAAATCGGCCGACCGACTATCTTGATAGCGAGGAGGAGGTTATAAACGAGATTTTACGACTTGTTTGCTGTCATAACAACAGGCTACCGGAGATCGGAGACCGGAGAAGAGTCTGCCAGGTCGAGCTGAGCGGAGAGAGCTCTGCTCCGAGATGGAATCTCAAAGGCAGCGCCAGTTAGCCGGCGAAATATTTTTAGCTGAGCGCGGAGCGGCGAGGTATAAAAAATCACGGCTCCGTCAGAATGGATTTAGATTGAAGCGAACGTTCGAAGCGCGCAGAACTCAGAGACAAATTGAAAAAAGATACTAAAACTTGAACAGTGACTAAATTAGAAGAACCTCAAAGATACACAAGCCAGTGATAAGTGCAGCAAACAAACAAAACACAACAGAATGATTCACAAGAGCATAGCCCACCTGCTGGGACTGGCACTGATCTTGCTGCTCACCTGGGCGCCCACCCAAACACAAGGCTATGCCCTGGGCCAGTCCAAGTTCGGGCGCATAGAGAAGTTCCCCTACCAGGTGATGCTCATTGGCAAGCAGCTGTGGCGCAAGCGCATCCTCTGCGGCGGCACTCTCCTGGACAGACGCTGGATCCTCACCGCCGGACACTGCACCATGGGCGTGACCCACTACGATGTGTATCTGGGCACCAAGAGCGTCGAGGATACGGAGCAGCTGGGCGGACTGGTGCTGCGCTCCAACAAGTTCATCGTTCACGAGCGCTTCAACCCGGAGACGGCGGCCAATGACATTGCCTTGGTTAAGCTGCCCATGGACATAGCCTTCACCTCCAGGATTCAGCCGGCATCGCTGCCCAGCAGATACAGACACGATCAGTTTGCTGGCATGAGCGTGGTGGCCAGCGGATGGGGTGCCATGGTGGAGATGACCAACTCGGACTCCATGCAGTACACCGAGCTGAAGGTCATCTCGAATGCGGAGTGCGCCCAGGAGTACGATGTGGTCACCGCGGGTGTTATCTGTGCCAAGGGCCTGAAGGATGAGACAGTCTGCACGGGCGATTCCGGTGGACCGCTGGTGCTGAAGGACACTCATATGGTGGTGGGCATTACCAGCTTTGGACCCGCCGATGGTTGTGAAACCAATATTCCTGGCGGCTTCACCAGGGTCACACACTACCTGGACTGGATTGAGAGCAAGATTGGGGCACGCAGTGCACCACAGCACAGCTGCATCACCAGCAGCAGCATCATCACCACCAGCAGCAGCAGCATCACCAGCAGCATCCCTACAGTGATAACAATCTCATCTAAGACGGGTCCCTGGCAGCTCGCCCGCCCTCTGACTGAATCCTGATAGCTTTATGTTTAAAGAAATTCTCCAACCTTGTGATATATCTCCTCATCTGTACATTGTTCTTAGCTTTAACTATTTAAACATCTATATTTATTTTAGTTTTAAGACCTCGGCGTAGTGACAGCGTCAAACTTTGGCCGCAAACAAAAAGAAAGCAACAAATGCGATGCGAAATATAAAGAAATTGTATATGAAAATAAAAAAAAAAAAACAGATACGAAAACAAAAATAACAATAATAATAGCACGAAAACAAAACCTGATTCGGCTTTTCTGTCCCCTGTTTAGTCATGCTGATTTTTGTGGAATTGGAATTCCCGCGTTCGGGGATCTGATCTCGACCAGCGATAATCGACAGATAAAAACTTTTACGTCGCCAGGTGATAATTTCTGAACGGTTAACTGTTTCGTTTTCTACCCACTTTGTTGTGCCTGCCTGGGGTTTTCACAGTTTTACATAATTCATAATTTAGGAAAGGCACAACAATTATGAGGCAGAGCATAGATACCCGAACGAACCACTTACTTTACATAATATTTCTGTGTTGACTTTACACTCGAAAGAACTCAAACTCGAACGCGAACTCGGAGCCACTCCAGTTCGAAGGGGAGCTTGGCGCGATGACGCTCGACTTGGTATTTAGTTCCGTGATAGATGGACGATTCTATTTCTACCAGTTTGGAGGAAGACCAAGCTTTTCTTTTATTTTAATTTTTTTTTTCTCTGCTGCCTTTGTTTCTCTGCGAATTGTGTCAGTTCTATTTTGCCATCAGACGCTTCATGACGTCAAGATATTCCTACGTTGGCAGGGATTTATCAAAAATTGATATCATCTCGGATTCGGATTCGGATTCGAATGGGAACTCGGAGCAGTCAGAAATGATTCCCCGCCAGGCAGTCGATCAATTAAACCCCCTGATGACTCGCTCCAAATTAAATTTAAATTTGAGTTTAATTTATTATGGGCAAAGGCAGTTAATCGGGTGCAACTTGTTAATGCTTATGGGAGATGTATTCCGAGATTTTGGAAAGTTCCTCAATAAAATGCTCTTATATAGTTCAGGTCTTCATCATTAAGACATTAGCCGAAATGAAAGGATAACTAAGGCATAAATAAAGCTCTTAACAAAATAGATTTTACAGCGAAATAAACCCAAATGAAACTAGTTATACTTAATAGAGACTTCGCAGCTTCTTCCTATACAACTTAATATCAATTTAGTGCAAAAAACCAACGTAAATGAGGCTCAAACTGTTCTACTTCACTCCCACAACATTTAAATGCTGATAGCAAACTGGTTCACTGAACCAAATGAGCTTGTAGTTTTCAGCTATAAATCACGTGGCGCTCACAGCCGCCTTCAAGGCAAATTCTTTTTCGAATGTTTTCCTTTCAAGCAGCTTGGCACACGTGCCCTTGGAGCTTTCAATTATCTGGTGAATAATTAGCACGAGACTCGTTAATCGCAATCCCTAAATCGTGGCTGGGCGTGATTTGCATTTTATATAAACGAACTTAACTAGTAAATTACACTCATTATTCAATTAAGTTTATATCTATCTGTTGGGGAAATTGAATAGCAGCAAACTTCCATTTCTATTTGTAAATTTATTTAAAGCAACCGATCAATTATTGCTTGAAGGATAAGGCCTTTGAATATGGTAACATATTGTAAATTAAGGACTAAGTTTTTGGTGTTTCGCTTCGATGTGTGTGCTCAGCTTTTCTGAGACTGTCTGAGATTCGCGCTAAAAAGTGCATTAAAAATTTTGGTTGCGTCGCTAACTCTTTGGTACCGGCTTCCTATTCAATGATTTCGCCTGCAACTAGCACAGGGCCGCGGCTTTCTGCTTATTCCTTAGCACACAGTCAATGGCCTGGACAACCTCCAGAAAGATGTCATCCACATCCCGCTCGGCATTGATCTAAGTTTGAGAACAGATATTAAACATTTATAAAGCTGTATAGTTAAAAGAATAAAATTTTGACTTGCCGTGAGGGTCTTATCGTTATACAGCTCTAGGATGGCGTTGGTGTTCTCGGCAAAGGTCTTCAGACGCGACCTAATGGTGGCCTCGTTGTCATCGGCCCGCTTCACGGTAGCGGCAGCGGCACGCGCCATAATGCGCTTCACCATCGTGTCCTCGGAGCACTCAAAGTACAGCGCCAGATCGGCGGGAGCGACGCGCGTCTCGAAGGCAATGCCCTGGTTCTTCTCCCGGGGATAGCCGTCGATGAGGAAACCTTTGGAACCACCCCTGGCCCGAACAATGGCGTCGTTGAGCAGCGACAGTACCTCATCGTTGGACACCAGGCCACCGCTGGCCATCACCGCCTGCAAGGCACGGCCCTTGTCCGAGCCAGACTCGACCTGGAATAGTTTTAAGGATTTTAGTAGGGTTTTGAATAGTTTAGGAAAGAAAAGAATGCGGGAGTTTTGTGGTATAAACAATTTAACATTGATATTACTCTCGATTCTATATTAAAGTCTTACTTTTTTATACCCTTGCAGGGCACTATAATTTCAGTCAGGAGCTTACAAAGCAGTTAAAGAGGCTTTTCTGAGCCTATAAAGTGCATACATATATTTTTTATCAGCATCAGCCGAGTCTATCTAGACATGTGGAAACAAAGTTTTACAGATTTTTCAAAATTGTATAAAGTGTTGCATCGGTAAAATTATTATTAATTTAAAAATGTATATGTAGATTTGTTAACCCAAAAATTATTACAGAAAAGTTTTCCGAATGTAAATTAAAGCATTTTTGGGCTTGGTTATGATATGCAAACTTTGGTATCGTAAAGTTAGCTTTCTTTTTTGTTAAGAAGGAAACTTTAAGGAATAAACTATGCTCTTTTCAACTTGTTGAAAATATCTCAAAGTTGTAAATGTAAACAAGGAAAATCATTCCATGATACTCATTCAAAATCTACAAGATTCACTATATGCTTTCCTTTTTACAAAAACAAGCAAGAGTTCCAGTATTTCTGAGCAATTACCTCATTGCGCAGCAAATCGCCGGTGCTCAGATGTGTGAATCCGTATTTCTCCACTATTTTGGCGCACTGAGTGCCCTTGCCGCAGCCGGGTCCGCCCAAGATCCAGATGATGGGGACGTCAGACTGTAAATACAGATACAATCGTTAGCAAGCTCGCAACAATTAAACAAGCGAATACATCTAATAAAATTAGCTCAGTTAGGGTTTACGGGTTTACGCAAGCTTAGTGGGGTTACGGGGGGTATCTTTTCATAATCTTGGGTCTAAACTTTTGTGGAGAAGCGGCGGCCAGACAGAACATGCCATCGTACATCAAGTAATATGTATTGCCCATCGACTTTTAGGACTTCTGTCGGGACTACTTACAGCGGCTCTCGCCTTACGGAGCTCCTCGGCTTTGAGCTTCTCCTCGGCCTCCTTCTTCATGGCCATTTGGTGACACATAAATAACTGAACAATCGAGACAGTTGGTGGGGAAGGGTTAGATATCTCAGAGTTGTAGTGTTATTGAACCAAAATGTTCGAAATTGCCTTCGGTTAATGTGTATATATGTATGTGCTGGTTATTAGTATTTTCTGGGCACTGTGCCAGCAGCAAACCAACAAAGTTCCCCATTACAAGCTATGTGCTACAATCTAACAAAACTATCTATATGTATGTATATAGTATCTACAGGCGATAATGACCATGACATTGATCTTGAACAGAAGCCACTGCTGCGTAGCAGTGTTTATGACCCATCAGATAACTCAACTCATTCGGGGCAATTGGCACCTCTTCTCCATTCACACAATTGCTTATATTAATGGTTTGATTTCATCGAAAAAGATTCCCATTACTGTAAACAACCATATAGCATATAGCATGTGTGTAGCTAGATCGGCGCTTGATATAGTATGGCGAGGCACCCGCTGATATATTCGCCCGTTCCGCATTGTCGCACCCAGCGAAATTTTGGTTTAAAAAAATATGTTGTATATAAAATGTACAAAATAACAGACAAGCAAATTGAATGAATTTTGGCAGCCTGATAATGTACAGGTTGTTTCCCTAGCACCTACCTTTCCCGTTATTTTCTAGAGCATCAATTCTGTGCTTTTCTGTTTTCCTCACGCTTTTCTCCCCTCAGCTTTCCACGCAGTCTCTAATCGTTGCGTGCGAGAATTTATGATTTTTGAGGCTCATTTACGTAATGTTTGCGTGTATTTTTAGTAGTTTAGCGACTCTTCAATGTCATTTCCAAGGATTTCCATTTGTTAATAATTAAAACACTGACCTGTAAATCGTAATTTGAGCAGGTGTTTGGGTTCCCGTTAAATTGGTTATTATTGTAATGGAGCTCGAGGGATGTGTTTATAAAAAATCAATCCATTTTTAGCAATTTTTATGCATTTGAATAGGACTGGACATATCTTCTTTATAAACTCTGTTTCAAGTTAAAGAGATGTGCATCTCTGAAGTATATTTAATCAATAAACTTTAAGCGAATATGACACTAATTTAAAAACATAATTAAATAAAGGTTTAATTCAAGATTTTTGTATACTTTTTAAAAAGAAATGTTTCTTTGAAGTATTTTTAATTATTCAACTGCTTCAACAACTTTATTAACTAGAGTTTTTACTTTAATGCAAATACTAGCTCAAAACAAAGAACTTTGATAGTTTTCTCGAAACTAAGTGTAATTACTATCACGCTCCAACTTTAATTATATCAAAATAGCCACAAAAAACACATGCGGTCCGCTCAAACGGAACTAAATAACTACTTGGCCTGGCTCCGAGGAATTTTTATGGTAGCCTAAACTCCAGCTCCGAGCTCTTTCTTTTTTTGTTTTTTTTTTTAAAGGTTTGTCTCTTTGTTTTGACAATTTAATAATGCGACACGACGCGACGGGGCTATTGGCAAAACCGGCATGACTGTCTAGTTCGGGTAGCGCCAATAAACACATTTTAACTGGCTCCGGCGACAGGGGAGACTTGCTAATGAATCAAGCCCCGCCAGAAATTCCTGTGTGTTCGGAGCAACTGGTCATAAATATATGCAAATCGGGATTTTGACGTCAAAATTCGCCGGCTCTTGGTCTTGGTCTTGGAATGTGAAATTTCGGTTTTATTTTCGTTGTTTAGCCCAACAGCCAGTTGGGTTGCTAATTTGTGGCCAGCAGCTTGTTTGTGTGTTTTGTATTGTATTCTGGCGGAATTTCACAGGCACGTAATCGTTGGAATTAGTTAGTCGTAGTCTTAGTCTTAGTATTGGTTGAGCCGAGCCGCCCCTTTAAGCCAGAGCCCGGAGGCGAGTAAACAGTAAACAGCGAACAGCTGACGGGGATTCGGAGCTTGGGAGAGCGAGCACGGAGAGCTGGACTGGGAAAGCTTGAAGCTCCCTCCTCCAATCTCTGGCACTGCACTGGACGGGTGCTTAAGGTCAAGTGCAGTGCAAGTGGCTCAAGGTCGAGTGGGAAAACTAAAGTAGTTCTTGGGCGGTTGGGCGGAGCGAAAACGAGCCCTGTCCGTGAGATTTAAATCAAAGTGTAACTCATACGGACTACGAAACAAATAAAAATAAATTAGGCAATAAGCAGAAACGAAACAAAATCACAGCGCCCCGCAAACACACTCTCGGACACACTCACCATGATGATGTATACCAGATATATGCGGGGACCGCCTTTGGTCTTTGAAGAAATAGCGAGATTGTCGGTAGTTTATGGGGACCCGTCGATGCTGCCTGCTCTGCTGTTCGTGGTCGATTTTCCGCAGCCAAAACAGATACGATTTCTCCGCCCGACGGATTTTTCACCAACACCCTCGATGCTGCGTGCCTTGAGAGTGACGACTGACTGAACTGAACTGAGCTGAATGAAAAAGGCTTTCGATTCAGCTCGGACTCGTCTCGACTCGACTCGATTCGATTCGATCCGATTCGGTTGTATTCGGCTAACGGTTTCAGTACGCGCACGAGAGCTTTTCGGCGCCGTGAGCTTTCCGTCATCTGTTCGGGCTATTTTGGCCGATTCACTGTAAGCGGAATTTTTGTTAATTGAAATTCTACTAAAATATTAAAGATTTGGTAACATACCCAATAAAAACAGCTGAGGTTTACCCATTTAAAGGTGGTTTCTAAGATACATCATTGCTTTTCTTGAGATGTGACTACTTCCGTGGCTGCTTGCAACAGCTACTGATGCAACCACGCCTCCATAGATTCCTAACAGTTGTCCCTTCAATGAAGGAGTTATTGCAGCAGTAGCTATTGCAGTCACACCACTTTTCTATTTTGGAACGCAGTCAGCATATTGTCTCGCTTTTGATAGGTCTTGAGCGAATCAATATTGAATTGGATCACCTCGAAAACTTGATGGGGTTCCCAGCACTTATCCACCTTCACTGTTATATCTTCATATTTTTCAATAAGCCCCTTGGAGGCAGCTAGATATTCGGATAGGGGCGGACGATTGATAAAGTTCTGTGCCTGCATGATACGTCGAGTGCTAGCCTCCTCATCCACCTCCAAGGCAACGACTATGTCCGGCTGCCCGAGGCCTCTTTCCAGAATCACAGAATCTTCGAGGCTGCCCGGATATCTGCAAAGGGATTATCTGTTTGTCTTACACTGTCCTTCATCTTCTGCTGAAGCTTACCCATCAATGACGATGCCTTTGTGTTTGGCATGTTGCAGCTTAGTTTCGATCAGCGGAAAAATATACTGCAATCCCCTTTTCAGCAAATCTGTTATTGTTTTGCCATCTGATTCCTTTGATTCCAACTGCTTCGTAAATAAATAAGTGATAATAATATATATTTGATCTATCAGTTAATCGAACCTCTTTTTTGGCCATGGCAAGGGGATCGATGTACATCATCCCATATTGGCGGGCGATTTTTTGTGACTGCGTTGTCTTGCCGCTGCCCGGACCGCCTATTATCCAGGCCATTTTTACATCCTATTAGAGACTGCTTTGGATCTGGCAGATAAACAGAAGCATCTTGATAATATTTACCATTGCAGGGCCATACGACAGACACCAGAATTTAGAAACGAAACATTTTTAGGGGAAAAAAATAGAAAACATAAAAAATATGACAAGTTACGCAGGCATGATCAATGGCAATTAGAAGCTTGGTTAATTACACATACATTTTATTGAGGTTTTACGTCCGGCATCAACTTATGTGGTACAAAAAGGCCTGTATCTGTTTGGACTCGCTAACGGATACAACTAGCAGTGGGGCGGTGCGTAGCCCCTGGATCTTTGAGATCTCATCGTGATGGGGGAAGGCAGAGCAAGGCGGCAGAATGATGACATTAAAGGCCGGCACCTTGGGGGAACTCTTTTTGAAGCCCTCATTGTGCAGATGCAGATCAAAGGTTATTTTCAGTGAACAATCTACGCCTTCTTCATTCGTATAGTCTTGGCCCCTCAGCTGCACAATATCGAACTTTTCAAACAATTTTTCAAACTTCCCATACGAAGTTTGGGTCTTTAGTTGATCCACAAGACTTCGGCCAGTTGGGCAGATCTTTCCTCTCTTTGATTCCGGCTCATGGCTTGGTTCCCCAGGAGCCTTCCGCTTAATCGTATTGAAATGGAAGTCTATGGCTTCTTCGTTATCTGCGGAAGCCTCCATTTTCTGGCATACAATTAGTTCCTTGAAGTCTTCCATTCGCTTCTCTACGAGTGAGTAATGGGGGGAATCCCGAATGTGTTCCGGTACTGGTTGACTTTCCACTTTTGCCTTTAGCAAGGCCCAGATGCAGTCTTCGCTGGTAACTGCTGACGGAACTATCCGCGGAAGTTGATGTTTCACGACTATGTAGCCGGCGCGGGATAAAGCGGAATAAACCAAATAATGCTCGTATTTTTCGCATTTCAATTCACCAAGGAGAAGGACATAAGCTTGCTCAATGGAGACTACAATGCCATAGTACTCCAGTTGGAGGCGTCCCTGGAATTGGTTGATTCTTACAATTAAAAGGTAATAAAAGAGCTGAATTGCAAGCCCACCACTTCCAGCAGAAAAAGAGCTTCGTAATATTCCAGATAGAGTTTCCCATGGTCGCTGTAGCCAAAGTTTTCGAATTTACCATCTTTGCGTATGACCTCCGCCACTTGTTGCTTTGCATCCCATGTGGCCAGGGCTCGTCCCCCAAGTCTTTCTATGCGAGGCACGGACAGTTGGGCTCGCAGACTATCTATAAATTGATTCACATGTATGTAAAATAGTATATTAATTAATAAATTAAGTAATTAACTACTTTAACCTTGCGCCCGTTGAAGCTCCTCGAGTTCCGCCGCACTGTCTTCGTTTTGTGTGCGCTTTAGGCCACCGCTGGGCGCTTCAAACTCCAAGTGACGATGTGTGATGAGCTCCTCAGCACTGGAATTCCTTATTTGTACTTCTTTCAACTATATTTTTATTCAGTATTCACCTTAAATAGCTTGTTTTAGGAATTATTTCTAAATAATTCGAAAAAGTTGTTTCCTTCTCCATGGCAGTGTGACCAGGTTCCTGCTTCTTTAAAAGATACCAAAGCATAAAGTTCACGATGTTATCGATATATCGATAAGAGTTTGGCGCGAGGAATTCCCCAATTGGAAAACCAAAAAGGAATACAAATCAAAATCCAAGCTTTTGTTTTCTGGTTTTCTCTATTTATAAATCTTTATTCTTTGTATAATTGTAGTTTTGTTAGTTTCGCATAACATACGCTTAACATTTTGCCCTTTCATGCTGTGGAGCTTGTCCAAATCTCGAACTCGTTTTAATTGATGTCATATAACATTTTACACCTTGAAAATACACTTAACTTTAATTTTTATGAACATTTAATACACCACATTGTTGCTTTTAACTCTTTCTTACGCTGTTAACATTTCTCGTCATCATTCTTCATCGTTCTTTCTTTAATTTCAACTTCAACTTGACGTACATATATTGCAGGATATTTCTAGTTGGCTTTCTTTGTTTCATCGATTTCCTTCCTTCTTCTTTTTTGTCTTTCTCCATTGCAACTTTTATTTTAAACTCTGAACTCGGCTGTTGTAAAAACTTAAATACAAAAATTATACACTATAACTAACCATACATTGTATATGCGAATTATGTCTCTCCATAGTATTGGTTTCTTCTCTCCGCTCTATTCCGTCCTCGTCCTCGTTAATGCCATTGAATTGTTAACATCATTGTTCACCACGTTTTGTATCATACATATGTATACATATATCCGTAAATGCCTCAGTTATTATCATCTACATATATGCATGGATATCTATGTATCTGTTTCTGAATGCGTAACGCGTTAAGGTAATATTTTATCTGCCTGCTGATAGGTTCTCCTCTCTCTACCACGTCCCTGGACCACCGCTATCGCCGCATCACACGCGGGTAAATAGCTGTACAGGTTGTACAGGTAAATAAATAATAATACTCTTCGCCTGGCAATCGCATATCTACACTTATGTACAGGACACTCGGAATCGGGGCCGCTCAGACTATGGGATTGCTCGTGGACGCGGCACTCGCCTTGCCGCCGGGCTTGACCAGGCAGGACTGGGAGCTGTTGCCTATGCTGGACCCGTCCAGGCTGTCCAGATCCAGGGCCGTGTCTATCATCGTGGTGTCGTGCAGCATCCTCAGTCGCTCCGCTGACTTCACCTGCTCGGCTCCGTCGCCCGCGGACTTGCGCTGCGAGTGGCTGGCCACAAAGGAGGCAGCGCTCACGGGATCATCCAGGTCGAGATCGTCGCACAAGAGTGTGGAGGAGAGCACATTGTTGGCCTGATCTCGCTGCTGCTGCTGCTGCTGCTGCTTGCGTTCATCGATGATGTTGGAGTACACATGGAGGGTGGCATCCTGCGGAGCACTGCTGACCACCACTGGCGGCACATTGCTGTACATGTTCTCCGTTGCTTTGCCCGACATGGCGGCCGCCAAGAGGGCAGCGCCAGCCGAGGGTTTCCCCGAAACGGTGGCACCACTTGGTTCTCCTCCACGCACATGGTTGTCCGCCAGCGTGGAGTTGACCAGGGCAGCCTCAAAGTCCGCATCGAAGAGATTGCTGTAGCTGCCGCTGCGATTGCGCAGATCCCGCGCCTTGTTGGAGGCAATGGCAGCTACGGCGGCCACCACTTCCGGGCTGCCCACCACCACCACATCCGGATCGTCAAGCTCATCCTCGCTGCTGGCGGTGGCCAGTTGATTCTCGTAGCTAACCGTGCCGCCGTTGGAGATCTGGCGCTGCTTGTGATGCCGGTGGCGGTACTGCCTCGCCTGCGTGGCCGTCTGGTGCGTGTACGCCGGCATGTCCATCTGGGCCAGCGGGATCTCGTTGTCCACCAGCTGAGCTAGACTATTGGAATTACCTGCGAACGAGAGAGAGAGACAGAGGGGGAAAGAGAGGACGTGACCCAAAGGCCGTGATTAGTGGATGGCAATAACTAGCGCGGTCTTTTGTATGTTTAATTAATGCATGTAAAATATTCAAATGCTCATTACAACAAATTTGCCAACTAATTTAAAATACCAATTTCAATTTGGAGCAGTTTTATCTAGTGGTTTTATTGCTCTCTTTTTACATTTTTGTTGCTGGTTTTGATGGGTTTGTTGTTTTGATTCGGTTTTAGCTGTGTGGGAAAAATAAAACCATTTAAATATGCAAAAATAATCATAAACGCTGGAAACGGGCGGCAAATTAAAATTGTAATTTAATTAAAAGCGGATTGCTGTCGAATAATACGCGTGGTAATTGAATCTGTAAAGGCAGAGGATAAGGAGTAGGAGGAGGAGGATCTGCGAGGGAGGAAATCAACTTAATTGAAAACTCATCATCAGTGGATAAGCTCTTGAACCAATAAATAAACAACAATAACTGAAAAACTGATTGACAAATCGAGCGAGCAAACAAAGAGGAAAACCTAACATAGGCGCTAATTAAGGGATAATGGTATAATGATTTCGATTCGGTGCCAATTGAACAATTTAAAGCATGCTTTCAAAATGTTGTGAGTACAATTAGTAGGAGGAGCTTGCCAATAAATAATCTCTAAATACCATATTTAACTCGGAGTTTATTGTGTGTTTGATGATGTTTTCAATATAGTGTATAGTGTGTGTAATCTGGGATGATGCTGGATATGCAACAGCTACTTGACTGGCGGCAAGTAAAGCAACAGGGAAATCAACTCAAACTCAAACATTATGCTTTATTGGGGATTATATAGTATGCGGTGTATATATTTTTGTGGCTAAATGAAACTTTAAAGCTTTGGTTTAATTTCGGTTGTTTTGGTTATATTTTTTGGTACAAATGTTACAACAATTAAATGCTTTTTGCTTTTTGTTTTAGAGAGAGGTTTAGGTTTAGGAGAGAACTCACCCAATCAAGGCTTAAAATGCATTTTAACTCTAGTCTTAAGCGGCCCTCGACAACTTTCGCTCAATTGCAGTTTTTGTTTAGGTTATTAGTTTAGGTTTTTGTTTTGTTACGTTTCACAAAATGGCAACAAAGACAACAATTTGTATGTTTCGTATTATTTTTTGGTTTGTTTAGTTCCATAGTCAAGTTGAAAGATACAGAAAGAGTTTGACATTAGTGTGCGAGATAAATCAAGAGAGGCAGAGGTTATAGCTTTTGCCAGTTCAAAACAAGGCGGGGATCCTAAGGATAAAGGATAATGGAGAACAGCGGGACAGAGGATAGTGTGTGTATCGATGGTCGGTGGTCAAGGGGACACTTGTGGCTCGCAAGTAGGCCTCACGAGCCTCCTTTCAACTTCCTTGGAGCGGGGGATTAGTATAGATCTCTTTGCTGGCGGATCAATTTTGAACATCATACGCTATATATATAGATACACTTTATTGCCCAACTTTTAACCGTACATATATGCATATATGTGTGTGTCTGTATAAGTATATAAATTTACTTTTGCATCATTTAACACGCGCTTTCACATATATATAATATATATAGTATAACTACCTATAACTTCAATTACCTGGCTAATGCGTATTACACTTTGCAATTAATTATAAAAGGAACTCATAATATTGTTAATGCTCAAGATTTAAAGCCTTGGAGGCGGCGAGTGAGCCGCCAATACATATATCTGTATATATATTCATTAAGCTGGCTTAAATACCTAAGACGCTAAACGCTTTGTTTTTCACCTCCCCAAAAGTCCGTCCGAGTAATGTCTTGTAACTTTTACAACTAGGTAGAAATATTTTCAATATTCTCTGTATTTCTATACCATTCAGATTTCCTTATTTCACTTCCTTTATCCTTTTCAATTTCCATTTCTTGTGTATTCCTTTCAGTGCTAATTATTTGCAGCAGTCACTTGGCCATATTCCCACAACTATTCAAGATTAAGACATATTCGATATTTGATATATTCAATCCGTTTTTGTTTTTCTGTTTTTTTTTTTCTGCAACAATTTGACGTATTATTTTCGTTCTTCTACAAGTTTAAAAATGACACCTCGACTTAACACTGATACATAGTTTATCAAATTCTTATTGAATTCCTTGGTTTAGTTTACGTTTACATTTAATTTTAATTTTAATTTTCATTGTAAAAATGAAAAAAGTCCTAACAAAATGTTTTTGTTGTTCTTCTCCTCTTCTTGTTGCTTCAATAAATGGCAGTTATTTTGGCTCAATAAGTGTTTATTCTTCGCTAATATCTCATCTTTCTCTAATTGCAAGTTAATAAATAATCAATACAATCTCGTTTGTTTTGGCTGAAACCCTTCAAATCATTTTGAAAGTAACTAAAAGTCTATCCAAGTGAGTCGGCCGCGGGAATCTCACCGGGATTCCAAATCAAATCAAATCAAAACTCAAGCGTTTTACTAAGGCGAACGAACTGAGAGAGAGAGTCAAGCATGCTTGGTGAGGGATGTTGGTACTGGTTTTAGCTGGTTAGTTGGTTATTTGGTTACTTGGTTACTTGGTTAGTTGGTTAGTTGGTTAGTTGGTTAGTTGGTGTCTTCACTATTTGGAGGTGGCGGCGCTGGGACGTTGACCAAGGTGGTTACAATATACACGGGTTGCACAGCGGCCGGAGCTCCTCTGCTGCCATTGGGACTAGCAGCAGGAGAGTTCTGGCGCCCTTGTAGCCTGGGAAACTGGGTGCTAATATAAACGTAAAATTCTCTATGAACCAAGTTGGTTTGAGGTAGCAGTTCTACGTAAAACCAAAAATCATACAATTTCGACAATCTACAAAAGTTTGGGTGCAAACATAAACTATGTAGCTTCTACAGCATTGCATCCTGGAAGCCAAGTGAGTCTCGCCGCCAAACACAGACTCTGCTGTGTGATACGTTTTTACCTCAACGAACGAAATCAAGGCTGCAAACCTTGCAATTTCTGTTTTTGGTCCTTCGAGCCTTCAAACCAAACATTTGCCAATATCTCTAATTTGTCTAATTTATAAGTCTACACAAGTTTAAAGCTGCTCAACACGAGTTAACAATATTAAATATTCATTTTGGTAAAGCTTTGCCAATGTTTAAAAAACTTTTTAATACCATTTCTCCGATATACGTTTCTCAGAAATAAAAAAAAAACCGAATCAGTTCTTCGAGTTTCGGTTGGAAAAACAGTTTACAGCCTTAATTAAAATGCAGATTGCCAACTATTCCAAAAAGGTATTACAAGCTAAGCTAAGCTAAGCCTCTTTATATTAGAGAACCTAAACCAAATCCTAAGTCGCAAATCCAAATCCTAAATCTTAGCAAAAGCGTGGAAGCAGCAG